>PVKA01008778.1:0-15781 GCA_004027165.1 Ctenomys sociabilis
GGTGGAACTGGGGATTGAACTGAGGCCCTTGCACTTGCCAGGGAAGTGCTTATTCCACTGAGTCGTCTCCTTAGCAACCCCCCCCCACCTTTTTCTTGATGCACTTGAGGGCGCATCTGTCCTTGGAGACCTTGAGCAGCTCCATGGTGCACCTCTCCCAGGAGGCGAAGCCACACACCTCCCAGACCATGTCCCACACGAACTTTGTGTGTTTGGAGAGGCATCTGAGTTGGCTGCTGTGCTCAGTTTGCTCACATTCTTTGTTACCTTGTGGCCCTTGCTGAGGCCACGACCATGGGATAGCACAGAGCCATGGCTACTTGTTCTTCAATGGTTGCTGTAGTGGAAGGACCGGTGGGACTTCACATCTCCAGTCTTCTTAAAATTTTTATTTTTATTTTGAAACAGTCTCCTTAAGTTGCTAAGTTACCCAGGCTGAGCTTGAACTTGTGATCCTTCTGCCTCAGCCTTCTATTGTGGCACCATTTCTGGCTTATTTTACTTATATTTTTTGCAGTACTGCCAATTCAACCCAGGGTCTCAAACACTGTAGTAAGCACTCTGCCACTGAGCTACATCCTTCGTCCTTTCTCTCTCTCTCTTTCTTTCTTTTTTTCTTTCCTTCTTTCTTTCTCTTTCCTTGCTATGAAGTTCAGATTGGCCTTGAGCTCAGTTTGTAGCCCAGACTGGCCTCAAATTTGCAATAATCTTCCTGCCTCAGCCTCTCAGTGGTAGAATTACAGGTGTGCATCACCACATCCGACTTTATTTCTTTTTCTTTTACTTTTTGCTTTTGAGGCAGGGTCTCACTATACAGTTTGGGTTGGCCTTGTGCTCACTTTTGTAGCCCCCAGGCTAGTCTTGAACTCAGAGATCTTCTTGGTTCAGTCTCCCAAGTGCTGGAATTACAGGCATGTGGCACCATGCTCAGTTCCTAGGCACATAGTAGGTGCTTGAATCTGGGGCTGAGAAGGCACCCTGGGGATCCAGGTGGAGACCATACAGCATGTGGGGCTGGGGATTGACCTCAGGTCCCTGTGCCTGCCAGGTAGGTGCTTATGCCTCTGAGCTATTTCTCTGGCCTCCCTTATTTCATTTTTTTCACTAAGTTGCCCAGGCTGGCTTCAAACTTGAGCTCTTTTCCCTCAGCCTCTGTAATACCTGGGATCACAAGACCACACTACTGTCCCTGGCTGTCAGATGGTTTTCCAAAGTGGTTCTATTGTGTTTTTCTTTCTTTCTTTTTTTTTTTTTTTTTTTTTTTTTTTTTTTTTTTTTTTGTTGTTGTTTTTTGTGGAGCTGGGGAAGCACTTATTCCACTGAGCCATCTTCCCAGCTCCTGGTTCTGTTGTTTTAACTCACACCAAAATGTATCAGAACTCTAGTAGCACCACATCCCTTCCAATACCTGATATTGCCAGTGTATTTAAAGGTGAGTTATTGCCAGGCATGGTGGCACATGCCTGAAATCCCAGCACTTTGGCGGCCAGGGCAGGAGGATGGCTTTGAGCAACACCTTGTCCCAAAAAACAAAACCAGAGTATCTTTTTATGGCTAGTTTGATAACTTTCTTTTTCTTTTTGGTGGAACTGGCGATTGAACTCAGGCCCTTGCACTTGCCAGGGAGGTGCTTATTCCACTGAGCCATCTCCCAACCCTGATAACTTCTTTTTGGAGGTGTCTATCTGATTTTTTTGCCACTGTGACGATTAATTTGGCTACCTTGACTGGGCTATAGGAGGTCCAAGGGGCACTAAGGTGTCATCTCTGTATGTGCCTATGAGGGTGTTTCTGGGGGAGACCAAGAAAAGACCCCCCTTCCCCGTTGTGGGTGGTCCTTAGCCAGCCTGCTGTAGGGGAAAGGGTGAGCTTGAGTGTCCATTTTCCCCTGCCCTTGGCCTTCACCCGCCAGGCCTCACGCAGCTGCTTCTCAGCTCTTCTGACTCCACTGAGCTGAGGCACCCACAAGCGCTCCAGGGCTTCAGCTGCAGGTGGCAGATGGTGAGCCCTTTCTTCAGGCTCCATAATGCATGGGCTGGTTCCTATAATAAATCTCTCATACATGAGGTGTGATCCAAAATACAGGGAATGTTTCAATTTTTAAAAATGTATTACAGAAAGACACAGTGCCATAACCCCCCCCCCCAGGTCCTCCCACTCACTTTGAATACACTTACCCCATCACTGCTGCCACTTGCAGAGCAGATCCTGCAAGTCCTCTCTTGAGTACTCAGTGGTACTGCTGTGGCTGCCTCAGCGATGTCCTGAATCCATTCACAGTGTTCTCCTTTCATGGTCATGATGATGACAGAGCCAAAGCTGATGACTAAAGCTAGAGAAAGACACATGGTGACGTCTTGATGTGATGTAGGATGGCACTTGGTAGCAGTATTCACCACAGCTTTGATCACACTTTTTTTTGTCTTTTTGAGACAGGGTCTCACTATGCAGGCTGGCCTTAAGCTCACTTTGTAGCTCAGGTTGGTCTCGAACTCAACAATCCTCCTGCCTCAGCCTCCCAAGTGCTGGGATTACAGGCATGCACCACCACGCCCGGCTCCTTGATCACACTTCTTAAAGACACTCACAAAAGAGGACCTGCAGAGCTGCTTTGGAAAGCAGCAAGAATGATGGGCTGAGTGCATCTATGAAGGGGGAGGATTTTGAGGAAACATCTTGAATGTTTAAAATTTAAACACATTTAAATGTCTATTTTTTTTCTTTTCTTTTTTTTTTTTTTGCTGAACCGGGATTGAACTCAGGCCCTTGAGCTTGGCAGGGAAGCACTTATTTCACTGAGCCATCTTCCTGGCCCAAATATGTCTATTTCAATCATACTTCATATCTCCATATATCCTCTTGGTTCTGTTCTTCTCCCCAACAAGACTTGCTGAATTTCCTGCAGCTATTCTATGGCCTCCATGCTTTACATAAGGATGGTCATTTTCTACAAATGAAAATTTCCTGGGACTTTGATTAGAACTCTATTGAATCTACAGTTTGATTTGAGACAATTAAAGCCCAATCAATCTCTAGTGTCCTACTTTTTTTCTTTGAGATAGGTCTCACTATGTAGTCCAGGCTGGTCTTAAACTCACTATGAAACAGTGATCTTTTTGCCTCAGCCTCCCAAGTGCTGGCATGACGGGTGCACACCACTATGCCTAGTTCAGCACTGTACTCTTTCTGGGGCAACTATGCTGTAAGGAACAGAGCAAGGCTGGATAAAGGCACCAGGAAAACTAGAAGCTACTTCTTTACACTCCTGGTAGCATGGGTGGGCAGCTGAGCTCGGGGACCTGTTTCCTTGGCTTCTGGGGCATCTTATCTTACCCCATAAAGGGGGTAGATGTGCTTGGCCATGCTCCTTTGTTTCTTCTGCTTCTCCTCACCCTCTGCTCTGCTCCCCTCCTCCTCCTCCTCCTCCTCCACTTTCTCCCCCTCCTTCTTTAGCTGTAAACACATTTATTTTGGCTTATGGTTCTGGTCCAAGTCTTCGGGGCCATATCTGGTGGTACCTTTTTCCTGGCCGGGTTCCAGGATCCCAGGCATTAAGTAATGGGAGACAGGAATATGGGTCTCTTTGTCGTTTCTGTGTGCTGTGACTGTGGAGGTGTGTGTGTGTGACATCTGGAGTTCCAGAAGCCACTCTACAAGCCAGAAGGACAGAAGCCCACCTGCTGGGGATGTTGCAACAGAACGATGCAAGAGCCTGGTCCTTGACTGGGGCAGTCCCCTTCGTGGGAGATCTGGTCCTTGACTGGGGCAGTCCCCTTCGTGGGAGATCTGGTTCTCTGAGAGCAACAGGCCCTGGGACTGTCCTGAGAATTGTGCCATTTGCATTAGATGCATCAGGCACACCTGTGCAGTGAGCGCAAGAACATGCACAGTATGGTGGCTGACAAGGCTCAGTTGTTCCCAATCTTCTTCACACAGGGTTTGTCACTCAACTCTGTGGGACAAGGAGGGAAGACAGTTTTGGGAACAAGGTCAGGCAGACCACTGCAACTACTGGGACCCTGACCCTAAGAGCCCTTCTCAGAGGCAGCCTGGAAATGGGTACCCTGTACCCTGAGTGCCCAGCTGGAGGTCACTCACTTCACCATTACTGGGGGCCCGAAACCCTCAGTACAACCATTTCTGGTCCTAAGATCACTGACTCTGTAACCACCTCAAGAGTCCCCTAGGCCTTGTCTTCTAACATCTAGCCTAATGTAAACAACCGCCGGCACCAGACACCTCTGATCAGGGCGCTGTATTATTTGATTTTGTGCTAGTGCTGGAGATTGAGGCCCAGGACCCATGCACACAATTTATAACACCGAGCCATAGCCACAACCCAAGGCTCCAGGTGGGTTTCTCTTCAATCTCCTCACCTTTGCCCATCTCGGCTATCAGTTTCGTGCTCTTGCTGGATTCTCTGGCAATGGCAACGTCACCACAGTGGTTCTAACCTGTACTATTACTCCTGCTGCCTAGGAGCAACCAAAGGCTTCCAGCACTGGGCAGATCTGTGGTCAGGAAGAACTGCGTTCTGATTGGTTAAGACCCGGTTCCTCTGGCCAATCATGATGCAAGAAGGTAGCACTGGTGTGATTGGTCTCTCAGGCTGGCACCTCCGATAGCGGGGACCGGAGCAGGGACTGATGGAAGCCCCCAGCAGGCAGGTACTTTTCTCCTAGGGAAGCATCAAATGCAGGGCTATGATTGCTGACTCTTTCTCTTACTGGCTGAACCTCTTTTTTCTCATTTGTGCAGTGGGGTTCTGGTCTCAGGCACAGTCCGTCAGTCTATGTGAGTTCTGTCATTGTCCCGTCTGCACTTCCTGCTTTGGAGCAGAGACCAAAGAGGCTTGCCTGCACTCACTGGGAAACGTCTTCCTTAGCACCGCTGTGGGCCAGGGGCTACAGGGTCCGTGGGTGCCCCCCTCCCCCGAGGGACAGATTCTCTGAACCCTGGGTATTGCCTGCTATGTACTGGAGGAAGTACCTGCGAAGGCGCAACCATTCTGGAAATGTGCAGTGGCTCCTGGTACCCTGGAGGCCTGAGTTCACCAGGCAACAGAATGGACAAGTACTCCATGCAAGGCACAGCGGGAGGACATGATGGCTGATCTCTGCGGGAATGGTGACAGTGGCAATCAGCAGCCCCTGAACACAAGGACCTGCGGACCTTGGGCCATGCTTGACCTGGATACAGGGTTTCCCTGGCTGCCCTGAGTCAAAAAAAGAAAGCCCTGTAGCTGTGGAGTTTCCTCTTCCACTTTCTGCCTGGTTTTTATAACAAACTCCTGTCAGGTGCTTGGCAGTATCCTGGCTATTCTGAAATGCTTTAATGGTTCTGGTGTGGTCTGTGGTATGGTCCTCAGTGTGGAGTGGGAGGCAGCAGACATTTAAGAAGTCAAGCATGATGGGAGGTCCTTCAGGCACTGAATTCGAGGAAGGGATTGTGGGACCTGGGCCTCACCAGGGTCCTGCTGGGCCATGTGATCTCCCCCTGACACTCGTCTATGCTGTGACATAAGGGCCTCCCCCAGAGCTGCGCAGGTGCCAGTGCCACGCCCTCACACTTCCCAAACTGTGAGCTAAACAAAACGTTTCTTTACAAAATGAACCTGCCTCATATACTGCACTGTAGTGATGATGTGCACACAGAGCAATGCCTTTTGGCTCTTTGCTGCTGTGTAACAAATGTCCCCACAGCTCAGTGGGTTAAAACAAACATCTGTCACCTCACATAATGTCTGGGTAGCTTACCTGGTGCAGCTATCAACTGTGATGTGTCCACTTGGATTAGAAAGCCCCACTGTATTGGGGGAGCACATCCCGGGTGTGTCTGGGTGGGTCATGAAGATACAACTAGGGCTCTGTGTCTGATCCTTCACCCCTTCCTCTCTGACACCGTTCCCGTGCATTGCTTTGCCGCTACCATGAACCTTTCCACTATGGTGGTCAGGCCTTGGAGCCAGCTGATCATGGACTGAACTTGCTGACATTGAGCTCAAGTAAACCTCTCCTTTATTTCATTGGACCTGGTGTTGACCAGCAATGGGAAAGTTGAACAGCACCCCTTGTTTTCCCATGAGCTGTGGTCAGGCTGGGGCTGGGAGTGCAGCATCTGAAGCTTTGATCAGGGCTTGAAGAGCCACTGCCAAGCTGTCTGGAAACCACTGCAGGAGAGGAGAAATTAAAAAAACAAACAAACAAACAAACAAACATGGTGGCACAGGTTTATAATTCCAGCACTAGGGTAGCTGAGATAGGAGGATTTTTGCAAATCTGAGACCAGACTGGACTACAAAGTGAGCTTAAGCCAGCCTGAACTACATAACAAGACTTTATCTCAGACAAGAAAAAAAAGAGGGCGTGATGGTGGGATGAGGGTCTTCCAAACAGAAGCTTCACAAGAATCTTGTAGAACCAACCCCAGCAGAGACACCACCTCTGCCCTTCTCCACTGGCCCCACAGGCTCACCCTGGATGCCCAGAGGGAATCCCTCAGGGCGTGGGCACAGGAGACTGGCCACACTGGGTGGTAGCCTATTTCTCTGTGGGTGTAGCTGCCTTCCAGCTTGTTTTAACCTTTAATTAGCCAGTTTCGTTACCCAGATACCTAAGTCCTACTCGAGGAGATTGAGGGTCACACCCAGGAAGCAGAATGCAGCTCTTCAGGATTCTTTTCTGTAGGGCCCCATGAGTCCAGGCAGCCTTCAGCATAGACAAAGAATTAGATGCTTTCTCCTAATTTCTTTCTTTCTTTCTTTAGAACCGGGGATTGAACTCAGGCCCTTGTGCTTGCCAAGGAAGTGCTTATTCTACTGATTCATTTCCCCGGTTCCCTTTCTTCTAATTTCTTTCTACTCAAAATACTCATATTTGCTATATGGAAATCCTTTTCTGTGATGCCCTCAGATTTTGCCTGTCTTGGTGAAGCAAACAAAGGAATGCACTGTCCACACAAGCCATGGCTATAAACTCATCAGCAACATAGAGTGATCAGTGCCTGCATCTCCACCCTGTCCCTGAAGGCATGAAGTGGACACAAGGAGCCTTGCAAACTGACCTCAGAAAGACAGCCAATAGCAAGACTGCATGGGACAGGGACGTTGGCTTGGGGCAGCCCAGCGCAGGGGTCTTGTTACAGCCAGGGATTAGGGAATCATGTTCAGTTCTCTACCTCACACAGCCTCCATAGCAGTCAAATAAACAATATTGCTCATTTTTAAAAAAATTAAATGTATAAGATTGTTTTTGTGGGGGGTGGAGTGGGGTTCCTGGCTCAGGCTGCCTTTAAGGGTGGGTCTGATAAGGCATGTGGATCTAGGGATCGAACTGAGGTCCCCGGCGCCTGAATGGGTTTGCCCAAGCAGGCGCTTAAACAACTGGGTTAACCCACAGGCCCCACAAATACATCAATATGAAAGCCACTGGGCAGCAACTGGAGGGCTGGAGAGGGAAGCAAATGATGGATCATTATCACGTGTTCTTGGCTCCCTCGTGCTGCTGACCACATGGAGCCTGGAGGCCCCTTCTCATAGGCCAGAGGCAGAGTGCCCACCCCAACTTGGTACCCCCTACCAGGCAGGCTTCTCTCAGCTTGTTTCAGGAACTTTGGATACCCACTGAACTGGGCAGGACAGACATAGCAGGAGCATGGGCAGGCAGAAGCTGGTGGCCATCCCACCCCTGGCATCTCATGGGCCCAGCCCTGGCCTGAGTTTAGCAGTTGGGAGTCCCAGCAGGGTAAAGTGGAGCCTGCTGACTGTGCACTTTCATTTCTTCCTTAGAAGTCTGGGGTGACCCAGAGGGGTCAGATCACACCACAGAGGGCTGTGCCCTCTCTTTGGGCACCTTCTTAGCATCCTACCAACACATGGCATTGGCAACTTTGGTTTGACAGGTGAAAAATGACACCCTGTAGTCACTGAAACATGTACTACTTTGGTCTTCGAGGGCTGGGGCAATATTTTCATTCTTGGGGGAAAATGGGGAATATCACAGTATTTGTCCCTTTCTAACTAAAGTGCTCCAGTGGCTCAAAAATGAAGCCCTTGTACTGTGCTAGGAATGGAAATGCAGTTGGGGATCTGTGCTGGTGTGGAGCTGGGAGTGACCTTGGCCCAAGAGGTCCCTACATACTCAGGTCAAATCTTATTATTAGTTTTGGTATCAGGGATCAAACTCAGGACCTTGTGTTTGCCAGGCAGGTGCTTAAACTGCTGCGCTATCTCCCTGGCCCTTCAGATCCAATCTTAAAATGGTTTTACAACTACTGCTTTGTTGTCAGTACTTTTTTTTTTTTTTTTTTTTTTTTTTTTTTCAGTACTGGGGTTTAAACCAAGGACCTTCATATTGAGCTAAACCCTCATTCCCTTTTATTTTGAGACAGTATCTGTCTAAATTACTCAGTTGCTCAGGCTAGACTCAAACTTGCAATCCTCCTGCCTCAGCCTCGAAGACTGCTGGGGTGACAGTTATGTGCCAGTCAAATAGCTCACACCATCAGCAAATATTTAGAGAGCCTTCTCAGGGACACATATAACCCAGCAAGAAAGACAAAGGGCAGAAAGGACTCAGAATCTAGCTGAAGGAAACAGAAATAAATCACCTGTATACCGGATAAGAGGGACCTGCTAGGGAGACCAAAGAGAGGGAGTGGTCCAGACAGGAGATAGCAGAATGGGGGCTCGAATGTGCGCTGGCGAAAGAGGGAGAGTCCTCTGTGAAGACAAAATTTGAGCAAAGATAGAAAAGACATGGGGGAAGGCAGGCAGTGCAGAAGCCCTGGGATGAGCGCAGCAAGGTGTATGTATAGATACCTAGAGGGTGGTGAGGGTGAGGGGTGCAGCCCAGGGAGGAGGCCAGCTCTGACAGGGCGTGTGGGTTCCCAGGTGTCCTGTCTGGGTGCCAGGTAGACAGGCTGTCAATCTCCAGCACAGCAATGCTGGCAGGTGAACAGGCCTGCCATTTCCAGAATGAGTTATGAGCCGGGTTTATCTGCAGCCCAGCACTTGGGTCCACAGGCCCAGCCCCATGGTCTGCCGGCTGTTTCCCACCTTTCAGGGTTTGGGGTTTCTGACTCGCCTGTATAGGGGTTCCCAGGCAAGGACCAGTGATGGGGTCACACAGCCCCGTGAGGCCTCCAGGAAGAGAAAGGGACACCTTCAGGTGCTTTGTCCTGTGCTTATCACAGCAGCCAGATGTGGCGCACCAGGTTGGCAAAGGCCTCGTGGAATCTGAGTTCCATCTGGACGGAGGCGCTTAATGTCTTACTAAGTGACATTTTGAGGCCAACAAAGCTCTCCAGCTCCGCGCGTTGATCAGAGTTGCGGCTGAACAAGCGGTGGGGCCCTGGAGAGCGTGACGGGGCCTTGCCCAGGTTTCAAGTACAGACGCTGACGGGTTGGGGGGTTGGAGGCGGAAGGAGGGCGGCGGCAGTTGGAGGCGAGGAAACCCGGCTCCCACCTCCATTGGACCTCGACCCTGGGAATAATAGGGCGTTCAGGACCCGTTGCACTCTCGCGGCTCCCCGCCTGCCGCGCTCTCATTGGGTGTTCTGCTGCTGCGCCGTGATTGGCTTTCGCTACCTGCTCTCGACCAATCGGCGCGCGGCTGCTGGCGAGATTTCTAAGGCAGGCGGGGCGCTTTGGGGCCTCGGGGCCACTGACCCTGACTGGCTGCGCCAAGCTCACGCTCCTCCGCAGGACTCCTCTGTCCCTGGTCTAGGTCTGCCCTGAACGCCTAGCGGGATCCCGGGAGACCCCTGCCATTTATGCTCTCCCCTTGCTCCAGGCCTGGGGGTCAGAGAGTGAGATAGTTCCTGCTTGTAACAACTATATGGTAGGTAGGGGAGATAGTTCAGCCCCTGCCTGGCAAGAGCAAGGTCCCAAGTTTGATCCTTGGTACTTAAGCGACCTGTTGGTGCATGCTTGCCAATGCAGCACCACAGGAGGCTGAGGCAGGACGATGGAAAATTTGAACCCAGCTTGGGCAACTTAGCTAATGAAGACCCCCTTTTCAAAATAAAACGTTAAAAAATGGGTGGGCATGTAGCTCAGTGGAGAGGCCCAGAGTTCAATCTCCAGTATAACTCCCCAAGTTACCAAAATTTGGAATCATCTTTCAGCATTTTCTAATTTACGTTACTTTAATGAGTACATTGTTATGAATTACTGCTCCAAAATTGAGACTGGGCGTGGTGGTGCATGCCTGTAATTCCAGCTCTTGGGAGGCAGTAAACAGGCAGATGAGTCCAATCTAATAGTGAGACCCTGAACACCCTGTAGACCCTTCCCTAATATATATATATATATATATATATATATATATATATATATATATATATATATATTTAAAGTCGTATAACGATAATGAAAGCGGAAGGCTCCCCATGCCTTACCAGACCTGCAGTTCAGGCAGCCTGAGCCAGCACCCTCCCAAAAAAAATCCTTCTCAATTAAAAAAAAATAGTAATAATAATGAAGGCAGAAGGAAAGTGTTGGTCCAGATGTGGAGGCACCAAAACCCTCACACAGTGCTGGGGTCCAGTGTTGTTTTTTTTTTTTTTTAAACCAGGGATTGAACTCAGGCCCTTGCATTTACGAGGGAAGCACTTATTCCACTAAGCCATCTCCCTAGCCCTGGTCCAGTGGTTTGACAGCAGTTCAAATCCTTGGCCTCCACCAGTGCCTTGGATCCTTGTTTTCCCAGGGCTGATGGCAGCAACATTACTTATAGGAGCAAAACGGTGGAAACACCCGGGGAGATAGCTCAGTGGCATAAGTTCCTGCCTGGCAAGCACAAGGTCCTGAGTTTGATCCCTGATGTCCCCAGTGAGGAATAAACAAACATGGACTATGAAATAGCTTTGGCAAGGAGGGACATTCTGACACATATGGAGCATGAGGGCTTTGAAAACTCCATGCTGAGTAAAATAACCCAGCCACAAAGGATAAATTATTTGTTACTCCTGTAGAATAGAATTCACAGAAACCTATCAGTGGCACACACTCATTACCCTTGAACCCAATTGAGACTCCTGGGTGGCCTAGGAACTTAGCCCCTGCCTTGAAGTAAAAATAAAAAGGGACAGGGATGTAGTTCATTAAGGAGTTCCTGGTTTCAAAACCCTGTATAAAGAAAAAAAGAAAAGAAAAAGTGGGGCTGGGGAGATGGCTCAGTGGAATAAGCACTTCCCTTGCAAGCGCAAGGGCCTGAGTTCAAGCCCTGGTTCTGAAGAAAGAAAAAGAAGAGAAAAAAAAAAAGAAAATGAAAAAGTGGATTAGAGGTTGCTGGCAGGTGGGGAGAGAAGGAATAGGGAGCTGTTGCCTAATGAGCACAGAGTCCCCCAGATGATGACAAAGTCCTTCCAAAGGGTGAGAGTGACAGTTGCACAACCCCACAAATATACTTGATGTCATTGGACTATGAACTTAAAAATGGTTAAAATGGCAAAATTTTACATGCATTTTTACAATTTTAAAAAGAATGAAGTTATCACCACACCATTAAATCACACACTTCATTTATTTAAATGCATTTTAGGGAAGGGTCTACAGGTGTTCAGGGTCTCACTACTAGATCGGATCCGCAGTGATTCCCCTGGTTTTTTTTTTTTTTTTTGTCTTTTTTGAGACAGGGTCTCACTGTGCAGTTCAGGCTGGCCTTAAGCTCACTTTGTAGCTCAGGCTGGTCTCGAACTCACAACAATCCTCCTGCCTCAGCCTCCCAAGTGCTGGGATTACAGGCATGCGCCACCACGCCTGGCTTAGATTCCCCTGTTAACAGCCTCCCAAGTGCTAAGATTACAGGTGTGCACCACCATGCTGTCTCAGCATGTCCTGCCCCAGACAGCAGGTCTGGGGCTTGAACCCCCAGTCCCTGCACCTGTTTGCAGGTGCTTTAATCCGCTATTTGCCAGGCCCTTGAATCATACACTTCAAGTGAGTGCATTTTATAGTGTGTGAGTTCTATCTCAACACAGCTGTTGCAGACCACATCGTGTGTAATTTTTCTCCATCTGGGTGTGGCAGGAGAGAGACAGAGAGAGAGACAGAGACAGAAAGAATGAGACAGAGACAGAGAGACAGAGACAGAGAAAGAGAGAGAAGCAAGGCATCTGAGGTGTGTGCCCCAGGATACAGGCTGGGCTGTGGGCAGAAATCCTCCCTTGGTGGGTCGGACACACAGCTACCAGTGATGAGGATAAAAGGAACTTTCCATCCTGGCCAGGTAACCTTACCCAGCCCCACCCTTTCAGGACCCTAGTGGAGTTACCCAAAATGCATTTTGCTTTTCTGTCCCCATCACAGCAGTGCCCTTTTTGAGTTGCTTATGATGCAACCAGGAGCACAGAGCTCACTGTGAGAAATCCCAAGTTCGGCTCTACAAGTTTCCCTGCCTTCTGTTCATCCGGTCTCGGCTCAGGGTCTTGAGAGGCCGCCATACCAGGTAAGGCCGCTAGAGGGCGCCCCCGCACCACTTCTATCTGACGCCGCTCGGGCGGAAGGGCTCCCTTGGTGGGCGTTAAGGTTAATCTTCTGGTTTACACCAGCCTTGTAAGACGAGGGCCAGGGTGGGAGGCTGCAGAAATGAAAAAGAATTAGTCCCACGGACTAAACAAGCACTGTGAATCTGTTCCAGCCTACCTGTGGACCGCCTTGGTGACCACCATTTCTGTGGGCACCCAGGACTGTGTTCAATAGGTACTGTGTCCTGCGGGTGTCTGGATACAGTGGGGCTCACAGCACCTCTGGTGTTCTGTCCCCTGCTCACCTTAACACTCCACCCAAAGGCAGGGGGTGGAGGGGATTCTCCTTGTGATTTCCAAACCTAGAGAGCCATTGTCACTCTCTCCCCAGTGCTCTTTTAGCTTGGCCTGTAGGAGGTCTCTGGGGTCCAGAAAAGGAGTCAGCCTCCTAACAAGGTTCAGGCCATGGGTGGGGCACCTGCAGTAGCTCTTCTGTGACCCTTCCAGTGGCAGACAGCTGTGCCTTCTAACCCCAGTTCCCAGATCCTAGCCAGGGCTGACCTCAGTTAAGGTCGGTGCCAACTCTGCCTCCTGGCTGGGGCTCCCAAGGGCTGATGAGGAAGGTCCCTGGTGGCCACTCTATCTTCCTTGGGAATTTGCCAGTAGATGCCAGCATATCTCTGGTGGCCGAGGAACAGTTACCTGACATCAAGGGACAGACGTGGTCTGGGCAATGCTGAGCACATCTTGGTATGTGACTGAGTAAAGGTGCTCTGGTGGCCTATTGTCAGTGACCGTGTGCAGGCAGCCTCCCTCCCCCCCGAGCCCCACAAGCCCTGCTCTCGAGTGTGGGGAGACACGCTGGCCTGATCTTTGGAAGATGTTTGAAAAAGTGATTTTGCCACTGGTTATCGATACCTAGAGCCAGGGCCTAGGCAGCTGGGACCAGAGGGACACAGAGGCAGCTACTTGGTCTCCCAGACAGTGGCCACCCTTGGTCAGCTGGGTCACACCTAAATCATTGTGGCCTGCTCCAGCTGGGTGACTCAGGCCCCCTCCTCCCAGTTCCCACCCACACTATCGATATCCACTCTTACCATCTGCTTCCTTTACCCTCCAGCACCTCTTCCAGGCTCAATGGGTACCCTGCTCTCCCTGGACAGAGCCTCCCAGCTTCTGGAGGTCTCTAAGTGACAGCCACAAGATGCCTTAGGAAGGAGGCTCTAGTGTTTGGGGAGCTCTAGTGCCACAATGAGTTAAAGGATGAGGGGCTGAGAAACCCAGAGGTGCTTGCCCCCTTGGACAGAACTGACCAGAATGTGTGTCAGGGACATCAGCCTCCTCCCAGTTCCCACCTACACTATTGATGTCCAGTAACTTGCCTCACTCTTATCAGCAGAGGGGTCTCATGTCTCCAAACAGAAGAGGAAAGGAGTGTGTCTGAGTCCTTATGGAACACCCACAGAGACCTGCCTGTGCTGCTTCTGGCTCTGTTCCCTCTTCCTTCACATCTACCCAGCTCCCAGCTACCCCAATGAGGCCTGTTTAATTGATTCAATTTGTTCAACAGTAAAAACAGTCTGCAGATGCCAGCCTTCCAGTACTCTTCCGTGGGGGCCGAAGACACCTGCAAAGGCCCTTGGGCTGCAAGTTCTTCTAGGGGCCACAAGCGTCAGGCTGCAGATGTGGCTCTGGGCCCTTCTTGCTTTTGGGGAGCTGGAATGAAAGGGTGAGCACCAGGGTGGAGGTGCTCAGGGCCTGGCCCACTGACAGCTCAGAGAGGCCTCCTGGGTGCAGATGGGATCTGAACCTATCTTTCTCTAGGGATGAGTTGCTTTTATAGACTTCCAGGTCTGAAAGCTGACCTTGGAGATGACCTCCATTTTGGGCTGCCTCTTCACCACCACCCTCAGTTTGGGGAGCTTTTCTAGGTCTGCCCATGTTGGGAAGAGGGGTCGAGAATTCCCAGGGTCTCCCCTACCTGCAGAAACCTGTCTTGGGTCAGAGAGCCTGTAACCATACCTACTGCCACTGTGGCTTCTTTGCAGCAGGTGCCTGAGGTGCCTCTGATGCTGCTGGGAAAGGCTTTCAGGACTCTTCCAAGAAAAATGGTGGGCCTTAAGGGTCAGAAGCCCCTGGCCTAACCCCTGACTCCGTCCAGCCCAAAGCCTTCTACCCCTGTGAGGGCCCCTGGCTCCTGGAGCCACCACTTTCCACTCAGAGGGAGGCCACTGCCACAGACTGAGAGTGATTGAAGAGCCTGATGATTTAGGGAGCGTTTGCACAGCTGGCCAGGCAGGAGGGCTCCGGCCCCATGCCCACCTGGTCTCATGAGGAGGAAGCAGCAGTCAGGGTATAAAGGAGCTCACCCTAAACCCTGAGATTTGGGATAAACCCCTACACCCCGTCTTTCCTGCTGGGTAAATCTCCCACGTGTCCCTCTCGAGGAAAACCCAGAACCCCCCTCTCGCTGAATACTAGATGCTAATAGACCCCCCAGTCCGTCTGTTTGGAGGTCTTTCTTGCCAGTTACCAAGAGACGGGGAGAAACCAGGGCAGGAAACTGGGGACAGAGAATGCAAGGGCTCGTCCAAGGTCAGCCTCAGCGGCCGCTGGCCCTAGATGAGTGCGTGAATATGCCTGGGGTCCGGGAGGGGCGCGCAGGAGGACTCCAGGCCATGGTGGGCGCAGGGCCGAAGCACTGAGAACAAAAGGGCGCCCCGCCCCCGACCCACTGGCGCACTCTGGCCAATCGGTGCTGCCGCCGCTAACCAAGACCTTTGATTGGCTGAATAGGGACCAATCACGCGCAAGGGCCGCGTGCCCTGCGGCCCCACGTGGGGCGGCGCGGCTGCTAGTGGGTGGGCGGGGAGTGAGTCTTGGCGGCGGCGCGCACAAAGACGAACCCAGACTCAAGCTACTGGGATCTGCGAGCCGCAGCCCAAGTCTCTTGTAGCCCTAAGCTTCTGAGGGCGGCACCCAGGCTTCGCGAGAGCCAAGAACACGATGACCCCGGCCTGGAGATGGCAAGGTCGGGGTGGCAACCGTCCGCGACGAAGCAAGCAGAGCCTCCCGTTTTGGCCAGGAGGCCGAGGCGGCGGGTGAAAGGAAGGAAGACGCAGTCCCGGTATTGGGCGGTGGAGGAGCCAGTTTATTCATGGGTGCAGCCAGTCATTGACACTACCTCCTGTGATGCTCTGGGGACACAAACAGCAGTGGCCCCTGCGGAGGTTGGGGTGCGGTGCCGGGTTTCCCTCATTTCCATTAGTGCCCCTCCAAACGACTCTTAAGGGAAACTTACAAGAATGTTTTT
>PVKA01008778.1:15881-30017 GCA_004027165.1 Ctenomys sociabilis
TGGGACTCCCCTGTGGTTGTAGCTAGACAGAAGCCAGGGGCCAAGGAAGCCTGCAGTTAGCCTCTGGGGCCCAGTGGAGCAGGTCAGAGGGGGTGAAGGAACTTCTGCATCTCTGGAAAGTGGTGGCTTTCTGTTTTGTGGGTGGTGACAGGAAATGTAGGTGGAGCTTCCAGTGGTTGGGGTGGTCCCAGACCTAGCCTCTCCCTCCTGCGGGACAAAGGAGCCCCCTGCCCTCAGGGGCTTTCCCTCGAGGGCTCTACAACAGAGGAAGTACTCCTGAGTGTGGAGTCACAGAACAGGATGAGTGGTGGCCAAGGCACATTCCAGTGCATCAGGAGAATGCTGTTCAGGAAGCAGCATCCTCTTCTAGGAAGCCTTCCTGGTTATTCCATTTTCTTTTACTGTTGGTTTCAGCATAATGGACAATGAGTTTCCCTGCATTAAGTCTGAAATAAGGGTTTTCCTTTGAGTTGGAGCATTTATTCACTTCCCAAGTCTTTTGGGGGCAGCCTTTCTGCACCTGGTGAGCTCAAGGAGGACAGAATGCTGTTCAGGCTTGGAGAAGTTTATGGCCCACCAGAGTGTCCAAAATGAAGTAGCCAGGCCGGGCGTGGTGGCGCATGCCTATAATCCCAGCACTCAGGAGGCTGAGGCAGGAGGATTGTTGTGAGTTCGAGACCAGCCTGAGCTACAAAGTGAGCTTAAGGCCAGCCTGAACTGCATAGTGAGACCCTGTCTCAAAAAGAAAACAAAAAACAAAATGAAGTAGCCAGAGGGAGGACTCTGCAGAGTGGGAACAAGTGAGGGAGGTGGCACCCGAGGTGGCTCTGAAGGAGCAGGCAGGATTGGAAGGTGGGGAAAGGTCAGGGTGAGGAGGTAATGTTAGGGGCCCTGAGAATATGGGTTCTGGCATAGTCTGGCTGTGTGAACAGCTGGTGTCTGTCGCGAGGGAGTTGGGCCCCTGTCATTCTCCCCTGCTGTGATTCCCCACCTGTCCTCTGGTGACAGTGATGGGGTGGTGGCTGGATGGAGTGGGGAGGGAGGAGGGCTTAGTGCTCTGGCTTGCACTTGTAATAACAGGCTGGTAAATACAAGCAAGGGAAGCCAAGCCTTCAATGTGAGCTTTCATGGACAGAGAGGTCGCTTTGCAAGGTGTGGGCTACTTGTGGGCATTGTGGGGTTTTGAGTGAGGATAGCCCCCAGGGACACCAAAATTTCCCTCATTTCCCTGTCACATGTCAATATCACCAGCCATGGCCCTCCAACACCCGTGTGGTCAGCATACTCTCTAGGCGGTTCTGCTAGGTAGGTGACCCTGGGGAGCTGCTGGGGTTCAGAAGCCTAGGCCCAGGAAAAGCAGCATGTGTGGTTCAGATACTTGGGACTTTCAGGTACCCTTTGCTGCCAGAGTGGCCCTGCCATGCTGGAGAGGGCTGTTAGGACCACTAATCAAGGTCCAAGAGAGAAAATAGATCAGAAGGAGCAGTGAGATCACAGAAGCACAAGAGCTTGGCCTGGGGATAGCACCGAGATGAGACTTTGAGGATGGGTGTAGTGGTAACCCCTGCAGCCACAGCATTCTAGGAGGCCAAGGCAGGAGGATCATCCATTTGTTTATTTTATTTATTTATTTTTTTGTGGTACCAAGGATCAAACTCAGGACCTTGCACTTGCCGGGGGGGGGGGGGCTTAGATCACTGAGTTATCT
Source organism: Ctenomys sociabilis (assembly GCA_004027165.1). Classification (NCBI taxonomy): domain Eukaryota; kingdom Metazoa; phylum Chordata; class Mammalia; order Rodentia; family Ctenomyidae; genus Ctenomys; species Ctenomys sociabilis. The sequence continues at coordinate 17,590 of PVKA01008778.1, forward strand.
TCTCTGCATTGCTTTTGTTTTATTCTCTTTCAATGCTGAAGGTTGAACTCAGGTTCTTGCTCACACCAGATGAGTACTGAACTACATGCATAGCCCTGCCTCTCATTTTACAGTCTTCAAAGTTTGATCTGAACATGGTGGTCCATGGCTGCTATCTTGTTAGAAGTGACAAACCTGTGGCACACATGCAACAGCCAGATGTTTATTATCATTGAAAACTCTAAAAGGTTCACCATCACTCTCTTGGCTACTCAAGAGGCTGAGGCAGGAAGATCAAAAGTTTGAGGCAAGCCAGCGTGTAGTTCAGCGATACAGTGGCTATCTAGCATACGTAGGGCCTCAGTTGAGTTCAATCCCTACTATGATGGGAAAAAATGGTGAGTGTACTAAGCCTAAATTTATTGAGAGCTGGGCCTTTATACCTATGCACTGGCTACCATTTCTAGGAAGCCTCTGGTCTTTCAGTGAGGTGTCCCTCAAATCTCAGGGGCTCTGTGCTTGTGTTAATGACATGCTGAGAGGAGGTTTAACACAGTGTCCTGGGGACTCTCAAAGGGGCTATCCCAGCAGAAGTGGGTGGGCTTGGGAGGGGAACTGGCATGCTAGTTCCACAGTCATGCCACAGAAGTTCAGTGGCTTTGGAGCCAGCTCCTCTCCTGTCCCTAGTCTCCCCAAAACAGGGAGGGTTTCCTTCTCACCATCTGAAATGATTGCTTCGTTTTTTCTTTTATTTTTTACTATGCTGGGAATTGAACTCAGGGCCTTTGTACTAAAGCTGTATCTTTAGGGCCGGCCAGATAGCTCAGCGGATTAAAGTGCCTGCTTAGGCAGAGTACAAGTGTCCAGGTTCGATCCCTGGCATGCCATGCTGGCCCTGCCCCTTGGATATGCTGAGATGGTGATTGAGAATGAGCATGGTGGCACACACCTGTAATCCCAGCACTTGGGAGTCTGAAACCAGGAGGATCACTATGAGTCCAATCTAGATAGTGAGACCCTGTACTAAATAAATAAATAAAGGTATATCCTCACTTCCTTTTATTTATTTAGTTTTTAGTATGTAAGTACACTTTAATGTATTAGTAAAGATGGAAAATATTGTGAATGCTAATATGAAAGAACAGATTAATAAATGGGCGAGATTGTGGATGCTTCCATGTGCTGGATGTAAACCAGTAGTGGAACATTGTGAAAGCTGTTTTTTGTTTTTTTTCTTTTTCTTTTTTTTGCGGAACCAGGGATTGAACTCAGGCCCTTGCACTTGCCAGGGAAGCACTTATTCCACTGAGCCACTCCCTGGCCCTGAATATTTATTCTTGCAATTGCTTTTTTCCTAAAAGTCTGTTATTTCCTATGATAAGCACTTTCACTATTTTCTGTTTCAAGACAGAAATTTACTTGTCCCAGTTAGAACTCCATTGCTCTTTTTGTACTTTTCTCATCAGTGCACTCATCTTTCTGGTTCTTTTTTCAAAGCTTTTTCTTTTTATTTCTTGGAGAACTCAATGCTGTAAAAGCATCCTAACTATAAAATCCTTGGGGTTCTTCACTGTCAAGATACCCAGGAATGGGAGCCAGGGAGATGGCTCAGTAGAATAAGCACTTGCCTGGCAAGTGCAAGGGCCTGAGTTCAATCCCCATATGGTCAGGAAGTGCACGCCACCACGTGGAGGGGCTGCACTGCATCACGTGGAGGGGCTCCTGCCAAGTCAGGCACCAGGCTGGGGCCTGGGGCCTGGGGTAGCACAGGTAGGGGAAGAGGACACCCTCCCGCTTCCTTTTGTTTTGAGACAGGATCTCACTGAGTCTCCCAGTCTGGGCTTTAGCCTCCTAGACTACAGGAGCTCTACCACACCTGGCTGTTCAGCCATTTCATCTGCATTCCAGCCAGTAGAGAGGGACCAAGAATACAGCCCCAGGGTGGAAGGGCTCTTCCCATTGTGTATGGTTTTGCAGGTCACTTCTCAGCCAGAACTTGGCCTTGGGACTGCACACAGCTGTGAAGGAAGCTGAGAAACGTGAGGACTGCTCTAGATGGTCACGTGTCTGTGCACATGCCAGACATCCATTACCAGGGAAGGGGGTGGTATTGGGACCTCTCCCAACCCACAGATGACCAGAAGACCTCTATCTTCCCAGAATGTCACCACCCTGAGCTCAGCTACATCTGCCTGTAACCCATCCTGCTGGTATCACTTGTCACCTCATTTTCATAGACAAGGAAACCAGGTCTCTCTGAGTGACCAGCAGGGAAGCAGGTGGTGCTGAGAACATCCCCCAAGTCCCAACCCCCAGGGGCTTTGGACACTAGGCCATCACTCTGCAGTTTCCCTGACATGAACCTTCTCTTGATGACCAGAGCTGTCACCACCACTTCTTTAGTGGGATGCAAGTGTGGTCACAGATCCCTCCCCATCTTCCCCCAGGGCTCCTAGCACCAGAACTGGGTCTCCAGCCTGTGTCTCTCACACTGAGTCACCCTTACTCTTTTCCAGTTCCCTGCCTTTCCATTTGTGTTAAAATTTGCAAAAGGGCACACACACATAAAAAAAATGAAACCAGACACTTCAGTGGAGAACAGTAAGGTCAAACGTGAACCCTGGCAGGCATAGTGACAGGCTTGCTGCCCTAGCTGCTCTGGAAGCTAAGGCAGGAGGATTGCTTGAGTTAAAGACCAGAAAATCAGAATGAAATGTGAAATATTGCTCCCAAGCCCTGTCAACACTGTGCCCATGGGACCTGGGCTGGCTGTGGGCAGTCACTTATACTGGACTGTATATCCAGATCTCTTAGTTTTTAGGTTTTTATTTTGAGACAGGGACAGTCTCAGCAAATTGCTAAATTGCCCAGGTTTGGCTTGAAATTGTATTTTTTTTCCGCCTCAGCCTAGAGTAGTGAGATTACAAATGTGTGCCACCACACCCAGTTACTTATTTACTTATTTATTCAGAATTTTTTAAAATTTAGTAGTTTGAGACAGGGTTGCCCAGGCTAGCCTTGAACTTATAATCTTCCTGCCTCAGCTTGTCAAGTAGCTGAAATTACAGCATGTACCACCATACCTGGCTGCATGTTTCCCGTCCACCAGAAGCAATGTGTACACACACATGCCCACGAGACAGGGTTTCTGATTCATATTTTGTTCTGCATCTTGCCTTATTCAAGGCTATTATGTCCCTGGTTCTAGTGCTGAGTCGTCACTAGTGTTTGGTTGGACACTGGTTCATCAGGCCTTCGCCACCTGCCTTCCCTGATATCAGAGTGCCTGGAGCACTCAAGAGCCCACAGACACTTGGAATGGGGCCTATCACCAGTGGTTGGAGCAATGGTTGCTGTATATGAAGTGCAGGAGTCATGTGGGGTACTCATGACCACTGAGGGCTGGTGCAGCACTGTCCCTAGTCTTTTTTTTTTTCTTTTTCTTTTCATTTTATGTATTTGGTACAGGGTCTCACTATGCAGCTTGGATGTGAAGTGATTCTCCTGTTTTCAGCCTTCCCAGTGCTGGGATTATAGGCATGTGCCACCACGTCCCACTCATTTGCTGGCTCTGCACACCAGGGGGCAGGGCTACTACAGCATGCAGGAATGGGGATTGAACCCCTGGTCCTTGTGCTTGCCAAAGCAGGTGCTTAGTCTGCTGAGCTATCTCACCAGACCTTGGTTCCTGGTCTTGATGGATACTGACATGACTTTGTTCGGCTACATTGTGTTTTGCAGTAGTGCTGGGCTCCAGACTCCCAAAGATTTGGGTCAGCATCCTATGGCTGGCCTGTGTTTGTGGCTTGCTCCCCCACTGCATGTTGACCTCTTCTCACCTGTAGCTGGGTTTTGCACAAAGGAGCCAGGCCATCTCTTCCCATCTTGGTCACACACATTCAGGAAAGGGCTTGCTCTCCCTCCCCCCATGCTGGGGACATTGCTGTGTGACTATGCAGGCCTAATTGGGTGGCAGCTCCACTGGAACCAAGTGGCTTAGCAAGGGCCAGTCCTGCCAGAGCAGGATGACCACATGTCCATCCTTACCACACATCTACAGTTTCTGGTACAACATAGTGCAGCTGTCGGCTCAGGTCAAATGGGTATGGCATGGGAGGTGACATCTGTGCTCACACACCAGGGCAGGCTCATCTTTCCAACTTCTGGTGGGTTAATGGAATCTGCATTAGTGAATATAAATGCCTAAACTACACACTAGCCACTGCCAAGCAGCTGATGCCCTGGGAAAGAAGATGCACATGGACACATCTATAATCCCAGCACTGTGTGAGGCTGAGGCAGGAGGATTACAAGTTTGAGTCCACACTGGGCAACTCAGTGGCTTAGTGAGATTCTATCTCAAAACAAAAAGGACTCATTGGGGAGGTCCTGGGTTCAGTCCTCAGTACTGAAACAAACAAACAAGCAAACAAACAAACAAGGAAACACGTGATCCTAGGCAGAAACTCCACGTTGGGCACCATCATTGTCTTCAAGCCAAACTGGGCATTCTTGGGGACATATGGTCCCTCCAAGACCTTTGCCATAGTTCCCGGTCTAAGTAGAGCCTTGAATGAGGAGTCTCTCAAGGGGACACACAACCTTGATTTCTGTGGGTGTCTTATGATTTTTGCCCTCTTGGAGTGGCCAAGGTCTGCTATTATCATACCACCCCATCACAGAACAGTGGTCCTGAGATCCCCAGTTCCACTTGTGTCCCCTGCCCACCATGGGCCAGCCCAGAGCCCACTTCCTAGGGTCTCACACAGCAGGCTAGCTCCCTTCCCAACTCCGACCCCCCAGCTCCCTGTTTGTGCTGGTTTGTTAGTGGTAGGCTGAGCCCAGCCAGTAGGTCATGGCTTCGAGTTGGAGGCAGAGGGAGAGGTTCCTGCAAATCCTTGCTATACATGGGCTCAGAATTGAGCTTGGGTGCCAGGCTGGATGGGCTACTTCCCTGAGCACATTTAGTTCCTAGGCATTCTGGATGGTGTTCACGCCTGCTGAGAAGTACCTGCCTGGGCAGTGCTGGGAAGGGGCCCAGAGTGATCACGCAGCACCCCAGGCTATGCAGCATCCAGGCTGGGCTAGTAGGGACCCAGCCACAGTCGGGAGACTCAGAGTGCTAGATGTAACCTTCCCGCTTGCCCATCCAGGAAACCCAGGCTGGCTGCAGTGGGCCATATGAACTCTCCATGTCATTTCTTTGGTGACATTGCTACTGAATTTCCTAGTGTCTGCTGATAGCTAGGCCCTGCCTTGGACTCTGTTAATTTCAGCTTGGGACGCTGAGACATCTGCCTGCTGTTGTATGTGCTGGGGGACTGTGTTGTAGGGTGGCGCTGCTGTGTAGGGCTGGGATTGACACCCACAGAGGGCTGTCTGCAAAACAGAGTGCCACCTCCTTGGTCAGGGAGTTATGTGACTTCTTGGGGGCCAAGTGCCTATACTGCGAGGTCCAGCATGGCAGCAGCAATCCCACAGCCTCCTCTGTCTTCATTGACTGGCCAGCCCCTTCTGCACACATCCTTTGGGCCCATGATGAGCAGCTGAGCTAGGGAATATTCAATTTATGTTGGACAGCCAGACTGAAATTTCAGAGAAAGAATGAGTAATTTTTATTTACTTTTATTTAAAGAAAATTGTATTTGGTACAGGGTCTCACTACATAGCTTAAACTCATAGTGATCCTCCTGTTTTCAGCCTCCCCAGTGCTGGTATTGCAGGCTTGCACCACTACAGCTAGACTCAGTCACCAGCTCAGCGTGCCTGGGGGTGGGGCTTGTATGGCATGTGGTACCAGGGTTTGAACCCTGGTCTCTGTGCTTGCCTAAGCAGGAGCTTAGTTCACTGAGCTATCTTGCTGGTCCTATAATGAGTAATTTTTAATATAAGTGTATCTTGAATATTGTATAGAACACACTCATGCTACAAATTGTTCTTTTTCTGAAACTCAAACTGGGAGATCTATATATTATTCTGCAACCCTATCCAGCATATGGGGCCTGGTACTAAGGCAGAAGACTTGAGGAATTACTGCAGGGGTGGGCTTAAGGGCCTGGTTTATAGCATCTTTCCTGGCTATGCCCAAGAGGTGTGGCATTCCCGTGGACCCCAAGCCTGCTTCTAAATGGAGCTAATTTCCAGAGCAGAGGCAAGATCATGAACTTATTCAGAGGTTTTCAGATAAAAGGGTGGTGTGAACTTCCCCTTGGAGCAAATCAAATTGTGAGGAGGTCTCTAGACCAGCCTTTGGCTTCAGAAAGAGCTGCTGAGGGAGCCCATGGCTGTGGGGGCAGTGTGACTTGGGTAGCCTCTGGATTAGCCCTAGATGGTGAGGGGTGGAGGACAGAATGAGAGGTGGAGGACTGAGAGGGGATAGGGTGTGGTCATGCACAGGGAGGCTGAGGCATAATGCTGTGCCTCAAGCACTACTCTCATGGTACAGGGGCATCACAGGGCAATTCTGAAATGTTTGGAATAGGCTGGAGGCATTGGGCATGGGGGCTGGATGTCATCAGGGCCCCATTGTCCTGTGGACCAGAGAAGGTTTGACCCGAGCAGCAGGTGGTGGCTTGGCAGGCCAGGTCCTATATACTTCCTGTGGATGGGTGCTGTTCTGCCTGCTGTGACACCCACCTAGGCTGCCCGTGGACTGCAGCTGGGGTAGTGTGGGGTAGACTGTGACTGAGAACTCAGTGAGGCAAAGGAAGGAGGCAGAAGATGTGGGTCAGAGGAGTGTGGAGCCTAGGATGACAAAGCATTTCCAAGTTCTTTTGTTTTGCAGAACTGGGGATTGAACTCAGGCCCTTGTGCTTGCCAGGGAAGCACTTATTCCACTGAGCCATCTCCCCAGCCCTCTTTCCTAGTTCTGAAGTGGCACAAGCTTAGTTACCTGCGTGGCTCACTGTGAGCCCTATCCTATGTGACAGCAGCTGTCTGTCTGTTCCTCATCTGTCTTTCCTCTGGAATAGAAGTCAAAACACATTCATGGGCTTCAGAACTGACTCAGTGCCTCTAGAGTTCTCGCCATGGCCATGAGCCCCATGGTGCTGGACCAAACATAGGCAGAGTGGAGGGCAGCTCTGTCTCTTCTTCTTTAGGAGGTGGCCTCTAAGAGTGGGTGGGGACCAGAAGCTCTTTGGAACCATTGTGCACGCAGCAGAAAGCGGAATTGGATCTGAACAGCTTGAAGGACCCCCAGCATCAGCTGTGGCTACACTGAGATGCTTCCAGGCTGCCCAGGCATGAGAGTCTATGTCCTAAGTTACCAACTTGGTTTTCTATTGTCACTGAAGTGGGTCTGGGCCCCTAGTGAGGAGGGTGGAGTAGGAGTGTACCACTGCTATTCATGAGCACCCAAGCACCCTTCCATCCCTGTACCTCCTCACATAAGTTGGATGGGTGCTGTGCTGTCTGCTGTGACACCCACTGAGGTTGTCTGTGGACCGCAGCTAGGGTAAAGTGTGACTGAGAACGCAGCCAGATAAAGGAAAGAGGCAGACGAAGCGGTCAGAGGAGTGTGGCGCCTGGCCTGGGCTGACTTTAGGGGGCGGTGCTGACACACAGGAGCAGGGTGTGTGGCGGTGCTCCCCCTGGGCCTCTGTGGTCGTCTCCCCACATTACTCTGTGCACCTGCCTGGGCACTGCTGCTCCTGAGTTCCTGTCCCTGCGTCTCAGCCTGCCTGGTATCCTCCCCCGTGCTGCTCCATTGCGGGTCCCAGGGGAAGAGGGGCCCAGGTCCTCCCTGAGGTGGAGGTACTCTCAGCACTTTACATGACTCTAAATAAAGATAGGTGAACGCAGCCCTCCATGTGAGGCCTCAGTTGGCCCCAGGGTCACACCCGAGAAATTCCACTGTTGTCTGGGTCCTGAGGAGCCACTTGGGACAGCTGGGACCTCTAATTCAACAGCAGGGTGGGCTCTAGCTCCCTATGTGTGTTGAGGCCTTGCCATGCCCTCCTGCTTTGGAGTCCCAGCTGCTGTAGCCAGGAGGGTACTGAGCAGGCCACAAACAGGACAGGTGAGTCACTCTTCCTATCTGGGGGTGTGGCTGAAGCCCACTTTTATGGATTGGGTGGGCCCTGCCCACCTGTTGGCTTAGAAGTCTTGATTTCATAGTAAGGGACATGGTGGCAAGAGTCAAAGGTGTTTATAATCTCACAGGTAAGGCCACACAGGCACTAGGGAAGAGTTAGGCAGCACCTGCAGGCCTGGTCCAGAGGCTGGACCTGTCTCAACGTCCCTGCCTAATCCTCCTTCTGCCTGGGGTCAATGATGGGCTATAGGCCTGGGTCCCTTCAACCTTGAGATCTCATTGCCAGCTGAATTCTGTGCTGGGGTCCTGAGTGGTGGCAGATCTGGGCAGAGGGCTGAGAGGAGTGGTGGGTGGGGGACAAGACCCCTGGGTTTGTAAGGGTGTGGAACTGTTCTGGGCTGTTCTGTAGGAGCACTTCTACCCGTGTCTTCAGTCAGCATCCAGTGGTTCTGGAAGCTCCCTCCCCACCATCCCTGGTTCTTGAAGACTCAGGAGACCATCCAGGGGCCTGAGCCCAGGGCAATCCCTGGCTAGCTGAGCACCAAAGTGCCCACCCCATGCCTAGACAGTTCTGGCCACCTCACCTGGGCTAGGGCCAGCAATTAAAGCCCCCTCATCCCCAACTGGTTTGTGATATTAAAAACGAATTGTGATCAGCCAGGTTGTCATTTCTACCTGATAAAACATCACTTTTATTGATCTCGCTCTCCCAGTGCCATCATTTATCTTGCTCCAGCATTTCACATAATGGCTCGTTTGTCTTGATCAAAATGTAGTCTTGCATGTTTAACCCCCAGGGCATCATGGCTATGTCCTTCCCTCCACACCCTGCCCTTGGCCTGCACCAGTTCCTTTGGGGCAGCAGGTTCTGAAAGGCTGGGGCTATCCTGCCTCAGAAGAGGAAGCCAGGCATGGGAAGTCAGGTAGGCTGGGCTCCTTGCAGGACTCTGGAACGCTAGAACTTGAGTGGGGGTTTCCCTAAGCTTGCTGTGACCCCTACTATGTCCCAGGGGCCTGTCCTTGGGGAAACCTATTTCTAGGGCTCACACACCTGTCCGTGTCACATGGGCCTATTGGTGACACTTCAGCCAGCATCCTCAGCCCCATTTTCAGGCCTTCCACCCCTGACCCTTAGCAACAGAGAAAGCAGCCCTACTGTAGACACTGTTTCAGCCTCCAAGCATTTCCTTACCCAGAAGAGTGTTGGTCCCATCCTATTCTGTGGAGGCATTCTATCATCAGGCCTCTGCCACTCTCTAGCTCTTCTCTTGGCCACCAACAAGGACCTTGTCTATGCATCCTTTGCTTGTCCTGCCCTGGGCTCCTCCAAGACTCAGTCCAAGGAGGACCTCCTCCAGGAATGCTGCCTGACACTGCAGGGATAGTCAGTTTTGTTTGTTTTGCTGTCTCTGGTAGTTGTGGAGCCCTAGTGTTCATGCCACCATGCCTGTCGCCTACCTTCCTGTACCTTGTCATTGTTCCACCCTAGTCCCATTACTCTCCTGCCTCAGAGCTGCCTCACTACTGACCTCCCTGTGTAACCTAGGAAGGAGGAGGGCTGTGTTGAATTCCTCACTTAGGGCCTCAGAAGCCCAGGTAGCAACCAGGCCTCCTTTGTACCCTGGCTCTGTTCCAGGTTGGATTCTGCCCTGTAAGTGCCAGAGCTGCCAAAGCTGGGTTTCATAAGCCCATAGGGGGCTGACCCCATCCCAGTCCTTTTTCCTTTGTCCTTAGGGGCCCCCGATGCCAGAAGCCCCAGGCCCCAGCCTACTCTCTGGGACCTCCCTCCTGCAGCTGATGGATGGCCAGCAGGCCACCAGGAGGGGCTGCCAGATCACAGCCTCAGAGTACCCAAGAGTGTGATCCATTCCATTCTGGCAGGGGCTCCTGGATGTGATGGGTACCATGGCTTCAGGAAGCCACAGGCCTAGTGCCCAGTGGTCCTATTGTGATGCCCACTGGGTAGGCCTTGGAGTGATAAGTTTGTGGGGACTCCTTGTGTCCCTGAATTGCATGTCATGGGTCCTGGCTGGGCCACTAGCATTTGAGTCTTCTGCCTGCTGGGGTGGGATCTGACTGTTCTATCCCCTGCAGGAATGTGGCAGTGGGGGTGGGAAGCTGCACCAGCCAGGGCTGACGGGTGGCAGCAGTGTACATATGGACAAACATGTGTGCAGACATGAAGGTGTGCACACAGTCCTGCAGCCCCTTATATGCAGGGTGGGCTAGAGACAGAAAGCAAGGGGCATCCCTTCTTTGGTATGGATGGAGTCTCTCCAGGAAGGAGGTGCACTGTACGCCATTCCCAACATACTCTGACCATGGGCTGTCTCTTGGGGCTATGCAACCTTCCATTTAGCAATCAGGACTGTTATTTATTTATCATCTCCTGCACAGCTGTCAGCCAAGAAAACCTTTGTTGAATGAATCAATTCCTGCCCTTCCCAGGAGGGCATCTGTTGCGTGGCAGCTTTCATTCTTGGCACCAGTGGTACTCAGAGCAGGGATGTGTGGCCACCCTCCTTTTACTCTAGGCTTTTTTTTTTTTTTTTTTAGGCACTGTGGATTGAACTCATGGCCTTTGCAGTTTTATCTCCAGCTTCCCTTTGTTATTTCGAGATAGGGTCTTACCAAGTTCCCAAGTTGGCCAGCTGGACTTGAACCTGATTCCCCTGCCTCAGCCTCTCAGAGTGCTGGGATTATGGGTGTGCACTACCATGCACAGCTGCCTCTGTATTTTGATCCCACCTTGTTCCTCTCTGGAAGAGGTTACATGTGGATGGCTTTAGACTGGACTAGTGACTGACCTATCAGGGGCCCACCCCCAGCTCATAGCTGGGTGCTTCTAAGTCAGAGGCCACCCCTCTCCCTTGCTGGTCATGCGCTCTTTCCCAGGTCAGCATCAGTGCCCTGCACCTGGGCTGCCACCAGGGGCAGGATGGGAGGCCTACGCAGACCTGGGCATGCCCCTGGGGGCTGCTGAGCCCCAGTTCTCCGGGAGTGACTGTGGGGCCTGCACCCAGAACACCAGGCAGAGTCATCACCATCTGGACCACTGAAAACCTGTACAATAGTTTATATATTTATTCTTAAGCAAGTTATCAATAAAAAATTTAATACTAAAATGCATTTACATAGAGTTTGATGTTCATAAAACCTTTGTGTTTTGTTTGTTTTTAGTGTTTACATTGGAAAAAAAATCCAACCATCCTCTTAATTTACACATTTACAAGAATCGTGCTTTCGCCACATTTAACCACAAAGAAGGGGAGGGGTCACCCCATTCACACACACAGAAAGGAAGGAAAAAGAGAAAAGTATAGACAAAGGAGAAAGCCTGGCTGAAGGCGAAGGGGCGGCCAAGGAGAGGCTTCTCGTCCCTGTGCTTGGGCTTGACTAGCTGGAGCGCCAGGCCCGCAGCCAGGCCTTTTCCTCCACTTGACAACTTTCTGGGTCCTAAGCTGTGAGGAGCACCCAAGGGCCATCTCCCCAGGCGACCGCCAGTAATGAAATATTGCACTCAAGTGGGAAACAGGGCAGATCTGGAGTGGCTGGCGGCAGAGGGGGGAAACACAGCCCCAGGGATGGGATGTTCTTGACTGGCAAGAGCAAAGAATGGGGGCCAGGGGCTCCTGTGGGCCATGAGGTACCCCGGACACCTCTAGCATCCCAGAGACTTCCCTGCAGCTCCCAAAGGGCAAGAGGCTCACTGGGGTAGGACATGGGCATCTCTGGGTGGTGGGTCTGGCCTGCTGTCTGTCTGGAGGATGGGAGAGTGCCGGCCTCTCCTGTGCTCTCAGAAGGTCAGGAGGTGAGGCCATTTATCCTGCCGAGTGGTTGCAGAAAAAGTCCAGCAAACTCCAAGGGTGGGGCAGGCAGAGGGTCTGAGGGCCCCTCTCCCTTCCCAGGGCCTCCAGAGCTGGCTGGTGCAGTCACCAGAGACAGCAAGGCACTGGGGAAGGTGTTAGGAGGGAAGGGGCATCTTAGAGCCAACATCCAGTTGTGTGGAGGGAATAGCGGACTGCGGTCCAGCCCCAGCCCAGAGGGGCCTGGTCCAGCCACCCCATCACTGCAGCCCTGCTGCTCTCTAGAAAGGGAAGGGGGTGAAGGGCACTCAGATGGGGGCATGGGGCACAGGGGTTAGGGGCCCAACTGTTTTGCCTGGGACGAACTGGCCAAGGACACAGAAATCAGAAATAACTGCAATACTTAGGAAATAAAACCAAAACATCACTTTTTCTTACTGATAAATAAAATATTTGTTCGTTTTTGTTTTAAGTAGAGGTAAAATACAATGGTTGCTGTCCTTCCCAGAGCTCAGGGACAGGGTGATACTGTTTTCCATCTTGTTTCGAATCCCTTCTCCTTGGGGACATGTATCACTACTCTCAAGCCCAATACTAGATGGCTGGAA
>PVKA01008778.1:30117-71628 GCA_004027165.1 Ctenomys sociabilis
CACACACACACACACACACACACACACACACACACACACACACACACACGTGCTGACACATACACACCCTTGTCACGTGGGTGGGGAAAATCCTTTCCACTTTTTTCCCCATAACTTCCCCACAGAAATACAGTATTTACATAGAGAAATAAATAGACAACACACCTGATTTCTGCTTTCCCCTGATGGGAGACAGTCAGAGAGGTACTAGGGAAATATGGCTTGGGTTCTAATCTCTTGAGAACTGCAAAGTGGGAAAACAGAGCAGCTGGGGCCTGGATGGCCGGCCTGACCCTCCAAGGCATACAGGACAGGGCTGAGTCCATGCCAAGAGTGCTCTTGTAGGGAAAGTCATGGAAAAGCCTGATCTTGCCTTGGAGGGGTTGCATATTTTCTCAGACTTACTCCTGGCTCGGCCCAACCTCCACACACAAGCTCAGGGAGCATGGGAGCATGGGAGGTGGGAGGTGGGAGGTGAGAGGCTGGTGGAGCCTTAGCACAGCACAGGGACGCCCTCGGCTGTCACCAGGCGCCCCGTGGTGGGGTCATAGGTGCCTGCCAGGTAGTAGAGGTCTTGCCGGTCCTGGTGCTTGCGGCCTCGGGTCATCTGCTCATACTGCTCACGGCCCACGACCTGGCACTTGTGGGAGATGGTCTGCACATCATTCTCATCCTCATGGCAGGACTGGTACAGTGCATTCTGCAGGGTGGCACATGTGTTAGGATGGGCTTTGGTCTGTGCCCTCCTCAACACCCAGAAAAGACTTATGTGCTCAGGAAGAGGGTACTTGAATAAGGCTCTGATAAAGACTGGGAAGTCTGAGCTGGAGCTCCCCATGGATGTTGAGCTGAATGAATATTTGTTTCTTTGAAGGAAACCTGGCTTCTCCTCTGGGGAGGACAGGGTGTGGCTGGGAGCACTTTCTACTTCTGGGAGCAGAGAGCCCATAGCACTGGGCTGCTTTGAGCCCCAGTTATGATCGAGACCTGCTTAGAGCTAAGTGCTGCCCCAGATAACAGCCCCCCAACACCCCCTAGGAGGGATCCCCTAGGAGGACCTGCTGGGGTGTGGAAGGGACCTACCCCAGTGCCAAGCCCAGCGCTCTAGCTCATCACTTCCCCTGCCACGGCTGTGGCAGTGGCTGAGGATGCTGGTCTCCTAAAGCCCTGCAGAGGGGCAAGTCCCCTGCTATACCTGCCTTGCCCCTCACCTTCCCATCGCTCTGTCGCTTCCCCAGCTTGGTCTCCTCGGGGTGGTAGAACCACTTGACCTTCACCACCATGTTGCTGCCCCAGGACTCCCACATGCTCTCAATGCGGCCGATGTAGGGCAGATTGGGTCGCCCAGCCGACAGGAAAACTGCACAGTCCCCGATGCGCAGTGTCTCCTTGCCCCGGACGATGGCCTTGTAGAACAGCTTCCTGGCCTTGCCCTTCATGCCCCGCCGCTGCAGGGGAGATGTGGGCAGAGCAGGGTGAGGCTGGGGGTCTGGGAGGCACAGGGAATGTTGGAGGGACAGGTGGTATGTCCTTGGGTTTGTATGACCATGTGTGTGCAGAAGGATACTCTAAGGATGGAAGACAGCCACACAACTTCTGGAACCCATCAAAATCATCATCTAGGGCCAGAGGTGGTACTGCACACCAGTAATCCCAGAACTCAGGAGACTCCCAGAGGCAGGAGGATGCTGTGAGTTTAAGGCCAGCTTGGGCTACAGTGTGAGTCCAAGGCTAGCCTAAAGTAGATAGTGAAACCCCATTTATAAAACAAAACAAAACACTACCACCCAAGACGAGATAGGATATGCCTAAATTTGTCCCTCCCTCCACCCCAGGTCAGGCTACAAAGACTATACTGGACTCAAAAGGCACACTGGTCCTGGGGCACACACACTGCACTGTTCATTTACCAGGGCAGAAATCCCACCAACAGCCTAGGTCTACCCAAGGAACAGAGCAGGGGTCAAGGGAAGCATCTGGGTATCTGTCACGGAGCCCTTCTCAGCCTTCCCAAGGCCAGTTGTTTATTAGCATGGAATGGTCCTCAGGCAGCACTTGCAAAAGCCCTAGCAACATGGAAAGCAAAGCATGGGGGCAACTGAGGGGAGTTTGTATGACCCCTACAGGCAGGACCTAGGGTAGGGATGACAATTGTCATCATTTGCCTTGCAGGTCACACAGGTGGTTTGTGTTTTTCTGAGTGGAAGTGAACAGGAAGTTCACTTGGAAATGGACAGGAGAATGGGGGAAGAAGTGAAGGCAACAGCCAGCCCATCCTAGGGGAGGGGAGCTTTTCCTCAGGTCTCCTTGGAATCCTGGACCTGAGGGGTGGCGCCACCTACCTGTGTGGGGTTCCCTGACCACTTCCACAGTTGCCGGGCAGGTAGGAAGGCCGAGATCTTTGGCCGGTTCTCCACAGAGGGCAGCCGCTGCCTCCGGGAAAGCTCTTTGGCTTTGGAGAAGCTCAGGGCCTCCTTGCACTTGAGCTTGGACTTGCCAACACTGGGGCCGGCACCCGCACTGGCCACTGCAGCCCTGGACAGGAAGCAGCGCTGGGCATGGGTGTGGGGGCTGCCTCCCTTGGAGCGCAGGGTCTCAGGCTGGGCCAGAAGGGCAGGCACGGGGTGGGTGAGACAGGTCTGCAGCAGCAGGGCCGGGTCCTCATCATCTGAACTGTCAGAGGAGTCCTCATTGTCCGAGGAGCAGAGACTGGAGGTGGACACGGAGCCCGAGGAGGAGGAGGTGGATGAGCCCGAGGAGGAGGAGGACATGGGCAAGCGGGTGAGGAAGCGGGAGGGCATGCCAGCAGCCAGCTCTGGCTCATCCTCATCCTCATCTGAATAGGAGCTGGGGCAGTCACTGTCACAGGGCAGGGGGTACTCAGCCTGGCCTGTGTACTTGCGTAGCGCTAGCCCCATGGGCAATGGGTGGACAGGTGCCCGCCCTTTCTTGTCTTTGCCCACAAGGGCTGGGTGTGCATAGCTGGGGCTAGGCAGGGGCCGTCCCAGCTTGGGGCTGAAGTCCTTGTCACCCACAAGCAACCCCTTGCAGCTCTTGTTCTTGGGAGAGGTCACACCTTCATGGTCCAGCTTGACCAGGAACTCACTGCCTGCCCTGCGCCGCCCGGCCTTCTCAGCCTCTATTCGATCAGCTTTTTTGGCCCGTAGCAGCTTGTGGGTGCCCCCGGGCAGGCCTGACCCAGTACCACCAACGAAGGGTGCATAGGACCTGGCCAGGCTGCTGAAGGAATCCGCACGGAAACCATTGCCAAACACGGGTGCAGCCATGCTGTGCATAGGGAACAGGGCCTCCCGGGTCCTCAGCTTCTTGGCACTGCCATTGAGCTGGAAGAGGTTCTGTAGCACCCCGGGGGCTTTGCTGCCCACAGCTGCTGCAGCCACTGCCTTCCGTTTGGTCTGTGCCACTGTTGACCAGCTGAGCAGGGGGCTCGCCCGGCGGCCTAGGAAGTGATCTGAGGTCCCCGAGGCAGATTTGGCACCTGAGGTTAAGAGGTCAGCTTTGCCTGGGGGGAAACCAGGAAGAGTCAGTGGAATTGGCTGGACTGCTGAGACTACCTTGACCCATACAACCCGGTTCCCCTCACCCAGAGGGGTTCTCCCCTGCCCCAGGGTCTTTGTGGTCCAAATACCAGCTTTGTCTTTGCTGACAGATTTCTTCCCAGAAGTCTTTGATGCTTCAGAGCCATCTTGCGCTTTAGGGGACAGGCTGGGGTTGGGGGCTTCGCTGGGTGGGGGGGCCTCACTGGACACTTTCTTGGTTCTCCGGCAGCTGCTGGACACCAGCAGGGCTGGTGAGGGCTCTGTACCTGCAGAATGAGCAGAGGCTCAGTGCAGGTCCATGGCGTGACCTTTACCCCTCATTCCTCCCTCTCGGGGCTTGTCCAGAGCTGCTGGAGCCTCAGTGAGGGGCACGGGAACTGACAAGGGCAGGAGGGGGCCCCCTCGATCCTGAATGCTCACACTGGATTTTGAAGTCTGGAGGCAGCAGTCTGATGTTAGAGACGGCGATGTGGCCTGTGTCCCCGTCATCGAACTCTACCAGTACAGAGTCCAGGTCCTCCTCCTCATCGCTGGAGGTACCTATGGACAGGATGGCCTGATCATACAGCTGGTCTGGCTGAGCAGATGCCAGGGAAGGAGGCAGGAAGATGGCAGGGTGCTGAACTGCACTGCATCTGCTCCTTGACCCCACATGGGCGTGGAGCTTCCTGGAAGTCCTCAGACCAACCGGCACCTGTCACTTCCCACTGGGAGGCCTAGCTGCCCTGCCCTGGGGCCAGGAGTTTTGCTGGGCCAGCTAGTGTGCCTGTGATGGTCTCTGTGACTCTGGCACTAGAACTCTAGGTCTTTGCTAACCTTACCTGTCTAGCTGGACATGTGGATCTCTCCATCCACATCCCCTTACTTTTCTGTGGCACTGGGAAGCTGATTCTATTGTCTGGCCTAGGTCTGCCACACTCCAGTCTGCAGGGTAAGCTAGACTGGAACAAGGGTTTCCATAGGCACTCTGCAGGCCTCAGAGGGAGGCTGGCCCTGAGTCCCAGCCTTGGGCACACTTACCTCGGACCACATTGCCTGGGTACAGGCAACGAGACTTCTGGCTCCAGTAGGCACAGACCCGGGTGCCAGGTGGGAGATACCGGCTGGACTGTGGCCGAACATCAAGAACCTGCAGGAGGGCAAGGTCATGAGTAGGCAGGGTCAAGGCCCAGGACAAATCCTCCCACTGACCCCCAAGCCATGCACTTACCGCTTCCTGCAAGAGCTGCTCCAAAGAGTAGATACGGGGCCGGTTGCCTCTCTCACCCTCAATGACAATGCTGTAACTATAGGCAATGGGGTCAGTGAGGGGCCTGTGGGGACTTGTTGCCCACTAGGCAAAGCCCCAACCCTCTTGCCCATGCCAGGGCCTCACATACATGTCAGGGGGCTGCAGGGTCCTGACACTGCCAGCGTACAGCAGGCTATCCTCCTTGGGGATGAGCACAGGCAGCCCATCCTGCAGGTCCTCTTTGTGGATAGTGCAGGAGCGTGCTGCTGGGGAGTGGGTGATGAGTCACAGTGGCCCAGGGACCCCACTCCCACCCTGCACTTATACACCCATCTCTGCTCACCCAAAGCAGCACTCTGCTCAGCGTTGAGCAAGCCCCTGGATGCCTCTTCCTCCTCTTCTTCCTCCTCCTCATCCTCTTCCGAGAAGCTGCTGTCATGGTCAAAGGTGAAGTCATCCTCCACAGCAAAACTCTCCAGCAGCCGGCTCACAGCTCGGCCTTGACCCTAGGAGGGCCACAGCGGTAAGCAGGTGGTAAGGGCAAGGACAGAAGGTTGGCTGGGGCCAGGTTCCTGTGCTCCTACCTGCTTGCTGACCGTCTTGCTCCTCACCTTGCCCAGCTTCCTGCCCTTCCCCAGGATAGCCTTGGCATTGCGGGCTGACAGTGTGATGGACAGGGCTCCATTCTTCCGCTGTGCATGGGGCAGATGCAAAGGAACAGAAGTGGGTGTGGCAGTGGCCCTCCTTGCCTTTGGCCCCCTGGGTTGCATGACCCAGATCTGAGCCAGGGCTCATGGCAGTTTGGCAGGAGATGTAGTAGTATGAATTGGGGAAGCTTTTCCTAGCTCATGTCCTCCCCTTGGACCTAGCCCCTGGGATGCCCATGGCCACCTCAGTGCCCACTGCCCTGCTGGCCTCACCCGCAGTACTGGCTGCAGCATAGTGCTCTTGCGTGTGGCTCTCTTGAGGCGCTCGCTGGCCAGTTTGCTGCCTTCTTCACGGCAGGTGAAGGCCCGGGTGGGGCTGAAAAGAGTGTCCCTGCTGGAGGCAGTCCCCGGCTCTGTTCTCAGGTTGCCTTTGGCCTTGGCTTTGGCTTTCTTCTTGCCAGGTGCACCTGAGGGCCGTCGCCCTGGAGCCCGCTCTAGCTGGGCACCCACCTTGGCCTTCACTGCCCGCCTCTTGATTTTGACCTCACTCTCAGGGCTGGACAGGTGGCAGGCCCCTGGGGAAGAAGGGAGGCTGTTGCAGGGTCCCCACTGCTGGCACCCTCTGCTCCAGCCTGCCCTGGCCTTCTGGTTACCTAGCAAGCCCTGTCTCTCCTTCTTCTTCTTGGCCTTCTGGTTGGCTTCCATCTTGACCACAGAAGAGGGTGAGGGGCCCAGTATGGCCATACCAGCCCCAGAGTGCAGCACCAGCCCAGGATCTTTGGGGTCTGCCTCTGTCCCCAGTAGAGCCTGGCAGTCCTCGCTGTCAGAACCGCTGCCTGGGGGGGGGATCAGAGAGGGCTGTGGTTTGGCATTGAGTATGGCCATTTTGGGGTGGCTGGGCCTATTGCACAGGTCTGTGGTGGTGGTGGGGAATGTAGGCAGAGCTCATATCACTGGGGCTGGTTTGGGCAAGTAGCTGGAGAATGGGGCTTTCCTTCTGACAGCTCCACCTCACAGGACTGGGCCTCTCCCCAGGGCAGTCTCTTCCTCTCTTGCTATCCCCTAGTGTGGATGGCCCCTGCCTCCTACCACCCCCAGCAGCCTGCCTTTGTTCCTTTTCTGGCCTCTGACCCCCTGGAGGGCTGAGGGAGGAAGAGTCTATTTTTCTAGGCTCCAGTTTCTAGACACACGTCCGCTGGGGGCAGAGATAACTATCTGGTCAGCCTGGCAGATGCTACAGGAGGCAGGAAAAGTTGGAGGGCTGTTTTTTATTTATTTATTTTTTGATGTGTTTTTATATTTTATTTTAATTTATATTTCGATGCATTTTTTGATGTATTTGGTACAGGGTTTATAGGGTCTTGGGAGGTCTACAGCCTCCCAAGCGCTGGGAATACAGGTGTGCACCACCACGCCCATCTCAATCACTGTTGCAGCATGCCCTGGGGGTGGGGCTGGCATGACACACTGGGATCAAACCCTGGTCCCCATGTCTGCCTAAGCAGGTGGTTTAATCCGCTGAGCTACCTGACTGACCGTTTTTTTGGAGGGCTATTTTTAATCTTGTTGCTTTCCGGGATACATTTTCTCCCTCCCCACCCAGATAGCACTGAGCGGTCCTAGAAACAGGAGTGTCTTCCTTGCCTGTCTCAATGAGGTCTCTTGTTCTATAACCAAGCTGGCTCTGGCGGTGGCCTCCACCCTGTGTACCAGCGCCCCAGTCACTGGTGACCGTAGCCTGAAGGTCCTGGCTGTTGCTGCTCACACCAACAACTTGCCTGTCTCATGTGCCACAGTTACTGCTGGCTGGGCCGAGAACTTAGGCATCTCCCTGCCACCATCAGCATCAGGCTGTGAGTGCCGGGCTGCCCCAGACACCTTGGCATTCTTGGCTCGGGACAGCTTCTTCCGGATGCGCCCACCTGGGGCGGCCTCCTTCCGTGGGAAGGGGCTGAGGCCGGTAGGCAGTCCTTTGCTCTTGACCTTCGGCTTCAGCTGGGCCATCTTGTGGGCCACCGAGGATGCCAGTTCGCCTTGGTTGCTGCTTTTCTTACACCGCACCTTCTCCTGTGAACAGGAAAGCAATAGCTACAGTCTCAGCTCTGCCCAAGTTGCAGGTCCTTGGGCTTTCTCGGCCAACTTAGAGCTCAGAGGGCACCCCTAAAGCCCTGCCTGCAAAAAGAGGATACCTGGCCTGGGTTTGCCAGGATGCCTCTGGGTCTGATGTTTGTGACAGTCACCCATGCCACAGTCTCCACTTTACCCATCCACAGGTGACCTCAGGGCAAGGGAGGCCAGGGGCCAGGGTACCACAGTGTTAGAGGTACAGCCTGTTTGTTCTGGATCTGAGAGACACAGACCTTTTGGCCAGGTTCTGATTGTGGAGGGAAGGGTGGGCTGGAGGTACCCTGGACATGGTATTCAGAGCCATCCCTAGAAGGGCCAGGGCCACCCTCCTCTTGAAAGAATGGTCACTACCTTTGAAGGTCCCTCCTGATGGCACAAGGTAAGATGGGAGGAAAGTCAGTGGGATGTATGGGCGGTGACATCTGCTCCACCCTATCCCATCCAGGCGCTGCCTCCACTACTGAGAGGCTGGGCATCTCTGCCAGATGTGGCAGGGCTAGGGGAATTTTCGCCACCTGTTCCCTGTCCCAACATTCCCGTGGGGCAGGTGGACGTGTGGGCTCACCGCAGAGGCCGTCTGCAGGCCCATGTAGACGCTCTTTTCCAGTTTGCTCCGCTTCTTCATGGGCTCATTGCTGCCTCGAAACTCTGCACACAGCAGACTCAAGCTGGCCCGCACTGCCCTGGGGGTGAGGTGGCCACGGGTACTGGGTGAACAAAGGCCTGCCAGCATGCCTGGGTGCCCCAGCCTTGTTCCCTCTAACTTCCCTGAGTGGCCAGGACAATCCTTGACTCTTTAAGAGCTGGGGCAGCTGAGCGAATGACTGATCTTGGGTACCTGGCAGCCCCCTCTGTCCAACCACCAGCCCTCAGTGGTCCTGGCCCCACATCTGCTTGTCTCCTCCTAGTCTTTGCTGAAAATAAGCATCTCTTTCCCCACATTTTGTCCTGCCTGCCTGCTGAGGAGGGATACCCTTCAGGTAGTATCCAGTGAGAGGAGCTGTGGAGTGGCAGGGGTCCTGGCCCTGTGTGACTGGCGCTGTGGCCCCAGCCTTTCCATCTGGCAAATGGAACAGAAGCTCAGGTGTTTCTCAGTGAAGGTAGATAGGGATCAGGTCCAAACCTAGCTCTTGGTAAGTGTCCAAGGGTAGAGCCTATCAGAGTCAAGAACAAAGGACACAAAAGAGGGACAGCTTTCCCAGAACAGAGTCCACTCCAATAGAGGCAGGGTAAGAACAATAGTCAAAGAAATACAGACTCCCCTTCTGATCCTTAGGGACCACCCACTGCCAGACCCACAACCTCAACTGGAGTCTAGTGGAAGGAACCTGTACCCTGTCATTCATTTCCCAGATGGGTCCTTGGGGCTGATGGGTCTGAGCCTCAGTTGCCCCATGCCTCATAGGGATGCTGTCTCCTCCTGGCTGGGAGCTGGATCAGGGGTCAACATAGGCCCAGCAGCTGCTGGAGACACAGCAAAAGGCTTCCACACCAAGGGGGTATAGACTCAACACTCTCCTACACCCGGTGTGTGATTTTGTTTCCATCCTAGCACCATTTCTCATGGGGAAAAGGCCTGGGGCCCTGTCTACCTGCTCTTGGCCAGACAGGGGCCAGGGGCCAGGAGCCAGGCCTCTAGTCTGTTATCTCCCCAATCCCAGCACGGGGCAGGGGGGGGAGGAGGCTCTTGCTGTTCAGATAAAAAGTTATAGATGGGCATTGCGAGCCTGACTGGGCGATGGCCTCGTGTGGCCAGTGTCCCTTTCACTTTCCTGTCCAGCAAGGAGGTTGAGCCTCTAGCTAGGAGACCAGGCAGGAAGCCCTGAAGCTCAGGGGGCTTCCCTGACCCCAGCTTCCTGCCACCCCATCTGACCCTCCCACTTCCTGCAGAGCAAAAGGCCTATCCCCTGGGCCGAATAGCCAACTGCTGCCACAGGACCCAGTAACAAGGAGACTTGAGACAAGAGCCAGAGATGGAGGGAGGTGGCAGACCCTATCTTCAGGAAAGGAGAGTGCTACACTTGTTTTCCTTCCCCAACCTGAAGCTGCTGCTTTCTAGCCAGGGCCTGGCTTCTTTGGTCACAGGAAAGTGGCTGCAATGTTTAGCCTCTAGCTGGTGTTTGAGGCTGGAGGTTCTCGAGCAGCAGGGGAGTTGTTTCAGGGCCCACCCTAACTCTGTGTAGGATGCCTCCATAAGGCCCCTGCCAAGACCCTGGTCTCCAGTGGCCTTGTTCTACCCAGCAGCCCTTACACGGCTGGTGGGTTCTCAAAGGGATGTTCCTGGAGTCCCCTCTTTGGGTGACACCTGGGCATAGTAGAGGGACAGTTCAATGAAGCCCCCCCCAGCCATATGGTAAATCCCCTTCTGCAGCCCACACAAACTCCCCCGCCCCGTAACCTTCTCTGCATTTGCTAATGTTTTGTGACATAAAGCCCTGAGATTAATTTTTTGCCTCTGTCTTAATTGAAGGAACCATTTAGTGCCGATTTAACTATTATTACCAAATCATCAGGATTGATGCAGTGTGCACGCGCGCCAATCGTGTTTGGAGGAGCTCGGAGGATTTATGCAAATGGGCCTGCCGGGAGAGGCAATTTGTAGCCGAGAAGGACAATTATACCCGGCCCGGGAGTGCGCCAACGACCGCGCCGGGCGGGTAATGGATAATAACATCGCGCGGCAGCCGTGAGCAGCAGCGCAGCGTGACCAACGACTTTATACAGTGCAGATAAAGAGCCTTTTACGCAACACTGACTCACACTCGAGGGGGCCAGGCCAATGGCGTGAATGGGGGCGACACCATGGTCTTGGCCACAGTCTGTCTCAGAGCTGGTGTGGCTGAGCCCTGGTGCTGTGGTTTTCCTGGAGGGTGGCACAATGCTGATGGCTGGGCACAGGCAGCAGAGCATCTGTGCTTGGCAGTGCCTGCCCCTAGCAGAGCTCTGTGGTGGACACTACTTTAGCAAGTTGTGGAGGGGCCCTGCAGCTCAAGGAGCAGGAAAAGCCACAGAGGAGCTGGGACCCTGCTACCAGAGCCTGCAGAATGCCTAAGCCAGCCCTGTCCACCCCCAGTCCCCTGCATGCAAGACTTACTTGGCTTTCTTGCCATCGCTCCTGGCAAGCTGGCTCCCAGGCCGCAGAGTGGGCAGTGAGCTGGAGTGTTTTCGCTTTCTTGGCCGGCCAGGCCCCCGCCGTGCTGGGCTGCTGCGGGAGCTCTCCTCTCTCCTGGAGACCCCAGGGAGTGCTGTCAGAGGCTCATGGCTCCCCCTCTATCACCCCACCATGTCTACGAGAGGGCACTGCCTACTGGGCTGCTGGGGGGCACAAACAGGCATTCGCAAAGCTCAGCCAGGAGCCTACTGCCCATCCCCTGCAGCCCTGCCCGCCTATGCTGTTCATAGCACTCCCTTGGCCCTTCTGCAATAGCCAGTTTTGTCCTACTTCTGGAGCAGTCCCCAACATTGGCCCTAGCTTCCAGTCCTCTCCAGCCATACTTAGACCTTTCTAGACACTGACTGACCCTTGGCTCCACAAGCTGTGGACCAGCATCTTCCTGCCCTGGTGTCTTCCGGGTGACTGGTTCTACTCCCTGAAACATCTGTATTCAGTTCCTCTGTTAGCCAAAAGCCTCATTCCCAGGTCTCTTGAGCACCCCATCTGACAGGCTCCCTGATCCCAGCTTCTCAGCCATTCTGGTACAACCTCTGCCCATAAGGTAGTGGAAGTGGCTCCCAGATGTGGCTAGGGAGCAGAGGTGCCAGCCGTGGTGGCGCTACCTCTACCACCACGTACTCGTGGTCATGTCTGCGCTGTAGGCGAGCCAGCTCCCGCTGCTTCTCCTTGTAGCGCCGCTGTAGCTCTGCCAACTGCATACGCATTTCCACCTCCTGGGTGTCCAGCCGGTCAATGGCAGCCTTCAGGGGGCATACCTGTGGTGGGATGGGTGCAGGGGTCTGAGGATCAGGACAGCATAGCGAGTGGACGGCTCTGTACCACCATGGTGCTGGGTATGTGGGATAGGAGTCACTCACAGGCTTGGTCTTGGGAGTCCAGGTGTCCTTGCGCTGTAAGATCTGCATACGGGGTGTGAGCCTGGGGCTACCATGAGGACTGGCAGTTGGGGGCTGAGCTGAGGCCACAGTGCTGTCCAGGCTAGCAGCTTCCACCAGAGACCAGGCTGTGGCCAGCGTGGCTAGGTGCTGCAGGTTGAAGGCTAGCACATCCTCATCTTCTGCTGTGGACAGAAGAATCAGTATAGGTCACACACTGTCCCTCAGAGAGACTCTTGATGGCAGCCACGCTCAGCACCACCCCAGGTTCTCTGAAGCTGTCTAGCACCCTAGGGTACAGACCCATGGATAGCAGAGGAGGGGTATGTGGCCTTCTCTGCTCATCCATCTTCATGCAGGACCACAGAGTTCCTCCAGCGGCTTTGTCACCCTTACTTCCCTGCAATCCTCCAGGGCTAAGGTGGTGCTGGACTGCTCTTGACCCTGTCCAGCATACCTTAGCATAAATTATTCCAGAATGCTCTGGCTGTGGGGTGGGCAGCAGAGGGCGTGGCTGACCACAGGGAAGAAAGGAAGGAAAGAAGGAAGGGTGGGAGGGCCTCTGAAGCCTCAGAATTAAAAGCAGGCTAGAATGCCACAAGCTACCCTTACAGTGATAGGCAGGAATCAGAAGTCATGTGCTAAGATGGGGCAAGATCAGTTTGAACTGGCAGAGGGTGGGTATCTAATTGGGAAGAGATCTGGAGTAGAGATTCAGGGCCAGAGCCACAGGAGCCCTGGAGATGGAAGGGCTGGGTTCATATGACCTGACCCCATGAGGACATCCAGGAAAGGATGAGGACAAATAGGAAGAGCCCTGTGAGGTCAAAGAAAAGGTGGCCTGTGCCAGGGGAGCTCTAATGACAATGAGCATCCCAATGCCCTGATCATGATTTTCTTTTCTTTTTTTTTTATGGTACCCGGGGATTGAACTCACAACCTTGTGCTTCGTAGGCAAGCCCTTTTTCCACTGAGCTAGCTCCCTGGCCCTCATCATGGTTTCTAATACCAGGCTCCACTAAGAGGAAACTGGACCCCTGGAAATGTGGCTGATTGCACCTGGAGGTAGAGGCTTCAGGGGTCAAGTGATACCTGGAAGCAAGACAATACTCCAAGGACAATGGGACATTTCGGGCATATACAAGGGTTGCTGCAGGGCTCAGGGCAACTCAGTCAACAGCACAGACAGGACAGTAAGGGACTACAGTTGGCTGGAGAGACTCCGAATGTGTGTGTCACATGGCTGTGAGCACAGAGCAAGGGATGGCCTACTGTTCCATTGTGCCTCTCCACCCAGCAAGTGCTTCTGACCTGCAAGGGGCAGGACGAGAAGGCAGCAGTGTGAACATGGCAGAGATGGGCAAGTCACTACCACCCAAGGGTGCCTGGGGAGGACTCAGCCTTGCCCTGTGGGATACTCCATCAGAACAGTCAGTGGGGAGATGGAGCAGGGCCCTCCTGCCCCTCTATGTATGAGGGTGCTCAGGGTAGGAGAGGATGCAGAGAGCCCTGAGACCCAAGGCACAAGTGCCCAGGGTGTAGCAGCTGGATGTTTAAACCTCTGGCCACAAATTTTGGGGCATAGCTAGGGCCTAGAGACAAGGTAGCTGCTTCAACTGTCCTGAAAGAAGGGCAGAGGGGAGCAGGAGGCTTCCTCTCAGCTGCTGGCAGCAGGGCAGGCTAACTTTGGGCCCCTTTCAGCCACCAGCACCAGGCCTCCGGGTTTGGAGGCTCATGTGATCTGGCAGAGTTCCTCAAAAGCACAGGTAAGGGCCAGGGAGATGGCTCAGTGGAATAAACGCTTCCCTGGCAAGTACAAGAGCCTGAGTTCAATCCCTGGTTCCGGAAAAAAAAAAAAAAAAAAAAAAAAAAAAAAAAAGGCACAGGTGAGCAGCCCCCACCTGGCCTTGCACAGATGTGCTAACAGGTCTGGGGTAGGATCCTGCTCCCTTGGTCTGGGTTCCACATCCCACAGGCCTCTGAATCAGTACTTTCTTCTCTAACTCATAAACCCTGATTTGGTATAGAATGTAGCTGATCCATCCATTTCAGCCCAAGTGGTCATAAAGTGGAGACAGTGCCCACAGGAGGGTGGGTGAGGCTCATTGCTCCTCCCATAACACACCCCAGCCTGGGGTTTTGATAATTCTAGCCCCATCCCTCCACGTGATCCATATGGATTTTATTTGGTGAATAGGATTGGGTCTAGCCACACATGTGCCTGGCATCACTCAGTACCCCTGGGCCAGTTCCCTTATTTGCCCTGGGCCTTCCACATGGGGTTGCTGGGAACTGTCACCTCACCCTGACATGTGGTCAAGAGGCCCAAACAAGGCCTGTCCAGAGATCCACTTGGGAGCCCACTCCTGCAGGGACTGCAAGGCTTGCTCACCTCTGCACAGCCTCTCCTGGAGGTATGAGAGACTCTGGGAGGCTGCTGGGTGTGTCCCCAGGGAAGGTCCTCTTTGGTACTGTCAACTTTACACAGCAATACCTACCCAAGTCCTGCCAGGGAGAGCCTGAGGCAGCCCTGCAGCCCTTAGCAGAGACGTTCCAGAGCCTTTGGAGAAATTAACTTTACAAGAACCTGCACTTTATCTTCACAGCACCAAAAACACAGGGCAGTTTGTGAACCAGGAAAACAAATGGCTGCACCCTGAGCATCCTATTGGTTTGTTTGTTTGTTTTCTGGTACTGGGGATAGAATTTAGGACCCTATGCTTACCAGGCAGGTGCTTATGCCACTGAGTTATCTCCCCAGCCTGGTTCTTTCTTTAAATATCCAGCCACACAATGCTCAGCTGGGGATGCTCCCGCCCAAGGGTCCTTCTCTACGGTCTAAAGGGAAGGTGGCTGTTACTTTGGTAGGAAGAAGGGGTTTCTAGTGGACCAGGGAGTGTGTAATCCCCCACTATGTGGTGTGACCATGCACAAACAGGCTTTGAATGGCTTCAGCCTGACAGGTGGGCCCTGAGTCTCTGTCTCATTCTCTGACTCTGCCCTAAGGTCTGGGGTCACATCCTTGAAGCTGGGAGATGAACCAGATGTTTCCAGAATTGGCCCCACCAGGCCCAGCCCTAGCCCCAGGAACCATGGATCCTAGTAGTAGAGTCCTGGCAGAGGAGGCAACTAGGGCTCCTTGTCCTTTCCTCACACCTTGACACTTGCTACGTGAAACAACCGTAGTACACATAGGGGCTGCCTTGAGAGCCCTGCTCTGAAGCCACCATGGCAGGCAGTCCTCGCTTCAAGGTCCTGCTCAGGACACTCAGCATGTCTAGGGTAGAATGTGCCCTCTTGGGTTTGGGGAGATAGCTCAGTATAATAAGTGCTTGCCTGGTTAGTGCAAGGGCCTGAGTTCAATCCCCAGTACAAAAAAAAAAAAAAAAAAAAAAGAATTAACCGTCTTGTAGGGCACTGGCATCTTATTTTTATGAATGAGGGCCCATGTATAGAGAATATGTTCCTTGGGACTCCCCCTAATTTTAGGGACAAGTGAGTGAGGCCAAAGGCTCCTGGTTAGGCTGGCCCATGAGTCCCATAGCCTGTAGGGTCAGCTCCAAGGTCCTGGGAAAGCAACCCCAAGGGCTTACCTTGTGTGGCCAGCTCACTCCTCTGCCGCTGTATCTCCAGGTCGGCCAGCTCGCTGAGCAGGGCAATCCCATGAATCCCTGAGCTGTGGGGCAAAGGGGCCACACTGGGGGGCCCAGAGGCCACTGAGGGCTGAGGATCCAGTATGCTGATGCTAGGCAGGTCTCCAAGGTCCATGGTGGCAGCCACCAAGGCATCCAGGCCTGGCAATGCCCTGAGTGGGTGGCTGCTGCTGGAAGCCCCCCAGTCTTCCTCTGAGTCCCCCATGCTTTCTTCCTCCAGCTGGGGCTCCTCCTGCAATGGGGCCTCCTCTGGGGCCTGCCGCACACCTTCCTCATCCTCATCCAGGGCATCTGGGCTCCCTGCTTGCTGCTCTGGGGATTTGGGGGAGACTCCCAATAGGGGCCCCTGTGTCCCCTCCTCCCTGGTCCTTTCCTCTTGTGCCTCTCCCTGAGTAGAATTAGCCTGGCCAGTGGCCTTGGGGCCCTCTCCCTCAAGGAGGGCCCTGAATTGCAGTTCTTGCAGCCCCTCAAGTGGGCTGGGGTCCTCTGCCTTCCCCTGAGGTCCCTGCTTGGCAGGGTGGGGTGTGGCAGCAAGGTCTGGTGTGGCCTCTCTGGCTCCTGAGAGCAGCCCACGCCCCTCTAGGCTCCTGGGGCTATGTTGAGGTGGCTCCCCAGGCAGGAACATCCTTGCAGGCTCAGGCTGGGCCCCTGTGACAGCGGTTTGCATAGTTTTGGGGCCCGAGAGGTCAGATGAGTGCACATCTGAGGGCAGGGAGGAGAAGCCCAGGCCCGCCATAGGGTGCAGGTGTCCAGGAGGCAGGTCTGCAAAGGAGAGGACTGTCAGGAGAGGGCCAAGTATGGCAGGAGGAAGTGAGACCCTACTGTATTGAGGGGGAGGCTTTTTAAGTCCTCCAACTCATACCTATGAGGGCCTCTGGCCACCTTCTAGGCTACAGAAGGGAAAGGCAGGGACAGAGGATACATTAGATTAAGAGGGCAGCAGGAGGCTAGACATCAGAGCCAGTCTGTAGGGCTGCAAGCCTGAGTGGCCAACTCAGGTGTGGTATACCATGGCTAACCAAATAGGGGATTTTAAAACATGATGCCTGAATCAGGGTTTTCCCTGAACCAGAACGAGCCAGCAGTGTGTTGGAGGCATTACACTTCATTAACTACAATAATAATAATAAAACCCTAACACACACACACACACACATACGCGCGCGTGTGCATGCACACACACACACACGAACACACTTGGTTCAGCCTCTTTACTGTGGAACTGGGGCAAGTTTTATGTTCACACCATGGGTTCTAGAGTAAGCCTAGATCAGCAATAATCATGTGGGCTTCACGGAGCTGGTGGAAGGCAGGTCCAAAGCCCTCACAGGCCAACCCTCCCCTTCTTGGGGCCATGCTTTGTGTCCCAGACACCCCTTCCCCACATCTGATGAGCTCCAGGATCACAGCCAAAGAAAGATATGTGTCTGGTGCCCCGGGGCCCCACCACCATCCCAGACAGACCTGTACCTCATCATTCACAGGCCCCAGTGCTGGCCAATGTGGCCCAGCTTGTGTCTATCTACAGTAGGGACACTGTGGGCTTCTCCATGGATCACCCAGAAACTAAAGACAGAAAAGAGAGAAGGGAAAGGCCCTGTGCCCTAGCAGGGATCCCAGGCAGGTGAGGCAGCTCCTCCTCCAATTAGCACTGCTTTTGGGAAGGCTCTACTGGTGTGAGACATGAAGGGCAACTGCCTACTCTCACCTGGTTCCAATGAGGTGAGGTCAGCTTCAGCCTGCTGGCACTCCCCACTCTTTTCCTCAGCACCGGGGACCTTAGAGCTGGGCCCGGGGCTGCTGGCAGGGCAGACGGATAAAGTGCAGGGAGCACTTGGATGAAGTGGTGGTGTAGG
This sequence comes from Ctenomys sociabilis, assembly GCA_004027165.1. Classification (NCBI taxonomy): domain Eukaryota; kingdom Metazoa; phylum Chordata; class Mammalia; order Rodentia; family Ctenomyidae; genus Ctenomys; species Ctenomys sociabilis. Next base: position 47,242 of record PVKA01008778.1, read on the forward strand.
ACAGCTGGCCGGGGGCTTCAGGGCAGGTGAGTGACAGCAGGGGGAGAGCTTGACTGGGCCTGCAGCAATGGGCGAGGGGGCGCCCTTGGCCATGGGGGTTAAGGCAACTGGCTTGTGGGTGGACTTCAGGGCCTTCTCCTGGGTGGGCTCTTCCAGTTCCAGGTGGTTGTCCTCGGACTTCCGCTGTGGAGTTGGGGGAGAAGCTCAGCCGGGTAGGTCCTCTGCCCCCATTAAGTCCCACACCCTGGAGGGAGGCACATTAGGGTCTCCTGGGGCCAGCTGGGCTGGAGCCTACAGGGAAAAAAAAAAAAAAAAAAAAAAACAACTACCCTGGCTCCAGATAGGTATGGCTAGGTTACCTGAAATTGTGCAGCCCGGTGCATCTCCAGGGCCTGGGTGACTCGCTGCTGTTGCTGTTGCTGCAGCTGTTGCTGCTGCTGCTGTTGCTGCTGCTGCTGTTGCTGCTGCTGCTGCTGCTGCTGTTGCAGGGCATAAAGCTCTTGCTGGCGCAGCAGCTGGGAGCGGGAGTACACAGGGAGCTGGCCAGGGTGCTGCATATGAGAGGTCGGTGCACGGCCCCCATACATTGGGGGCCACAGCGAGGCCTGATCCATGACATCAGCTGCAGGCAAGGCCAGGGGGCCATCAGCCCAGCTATGGTCAGAAGACCAATCTGGGCTGCATGCCCCTTTCCCCCAGGCTCCTCCTCCCCTCCGCCTCCCCCAGCCCTGTCTTTAGCTGAACTATTTCTCATCCCCTGACCTCCTAGCCAGCCTCCTACTTTGCCCTCCACTCATCAGAGACTGCCTGCTACTCAGACCCACTTCTCAGAGCCCCAGGTGCGACCAGGCAGTCCTGGGAAGCCCTTACCAAGTGCATGGGGGGCTGTGTGAGGTGTAGGCTCCGAGGGCAAGATCACAAGCTGTGCAGGGGCATCCTGGGGGAGCGGGAACACAGAGGGCATAGAGCCGGGCACAGAGGCAGGGAAGCCAGGGGGCAGGTTCTGGTGCAGGGCAGGGTGCCCCAGGCCTGGGAAGCAGAGGCACAGCATCAGGTCTGCTGACCTCAGGTCCTTTAGGCCTCCAACTCCTGGGGGCTGCAGCCAGAAGAAGACCCAAGGACCCTCCACAGGTCTGGGTCTACACCACCTGCCCTTGAAAACTGACCATAGGAATGTCCCCCCATCCACAAGGAGGGGCTGCGGGTACGAGGCAACCAAGGGGGGTGAGCAGGATGGGGGTGGGGGGTTGGGTCCCCGCCCAGCTGGCTGCCCTGCATCATGAGGTGGGGGGGCAGGTCTCCAGGGCAACTGCTTGATGAATGGATCCGGGCAAATTCCACGAGGTCTTTGTTGTCCCTGTAAGATCATAGGAGTCAGTCCTGCTACCTAGATGACCCTGCCCTGCTCCCCCCTCCAACCCAGGGCCATCAATCTGGAAGGACATGAAGGATGGGGCTCAGAGCAGACCACAGCAGTGGCCCTGAGGCAGAGGTGGCCTCCTGAAAAGGGGCCAGGGTGGATGTACAACCCTGCCCATGATAGGTCACAGAGCCCAGTGTTCCAGCCACAGTCATCTTTCTTTTTCCCTCAAGCTTGGGTTGGGCCCCACCCCCATCAAGGCCAAAGCTTGGCTCTTACTGTAGCAGCAGCTCGCGGCCGGCCAGTCCCAGGCGGTCATCACACAGTCGTGTCCTCTCCTCCTCACTCTCCAGGTCCAGGGTGTTTGTGGGGCGTGGTCCTCCACCAGCTGTGTAGGGCCAAGAGGAAAGAGTGTGTGAGCTCTACAGTTAATCTAACCCTCGCTGAACTGGGGTCTGTGCATGAAAGGAGAATTCACCACCCTGGGGCCTCAGGGGACCTTTTGGGGGCAGGTATAGGGAGCTGATCAAGCTCCTGGGGTAGGACAAAACTGGCCCTGGGCACCCTAGACATCACCCCATGGCTCCTGCCTGAAGGGTCATACCTTTGAAGGTGGGGGCTGCCCGGCCCTGCCGCCCATTGTTGGTGCTATAGGTTGTCTCAGGCCGGCTCACTGTGTCTTTCTGCCGGGCCAAGGCCACTGCGATGCCCACAGGCGGTTGCCGTACCTCCCCATCTCCGTGTGGGGTGTCGTGCTCCCGGCTACGGGCACAGTCAGGCCTCTCCACTGAGCCTGGGCCCTTGGAGGCTGGGAACTTCACTTCCTGCTGGACACAGCTGGCTTTGAGGCCACCCAGACCCACGAAGGGCGCCTTCTGCCCCACCACAAGGGCTTGGTTGCTGTATTTAAGCAGGTTCTTCATGGCTGAGACCTCATCTGGTGGGGTAGGCAGCTCCTGGGGCAGGAGAGCTGCTTGCTGCAGGCCACTGCCAAAGGGGTCCAGGTAGGCACTGCCTTTGCGCTCCTCGCTGATGGCCATGGTAGTGGCCTGGCCTGCTTGGATGCTCCAGGGGGGAAGGTGTGGCCCACCATACCCTAGAGATGCCAGCTCCAGGGACTTGCGCTTGGCCTCAGCAGTGCTGCCTCCTGGCTCGACTTCGGGAGCCACTAAGTGCTGCTGATGCCTGATCCGGGCCACCTTCTGGGCCCCAGGGGCACCAGAGGGAGCCTCCTTGTTGATAGCTTTGTCTAAAGTGCAGCAGGCCTGGGTGGCTTTCCCACCCAGTGGGTCCTGGTGAGGGGGCCGAGCACAGTCCTGTGAAGGGGCAGGCAACTCGAAGTAGCTGCTTTTATCCATACTGGCTTTGGGGAGTCCAGGAAAGGCAGCCTCAGTGCCTGTGCTGAGATATTCCAGACCTTTTAGTCGGGGGTTGAAGGCTGCCTCAAAGCCCCCAGGCCGCCGTTCAATCTTGCCCTCAGCCTTCAGGTGGGCATAGGAGACTCCATAGGGTGCAACATGGTCAGGGGCCATGGCCCCATCTAGGTGTCGGTCCTTGCCCTCCCCGGCCACAGCACAGGCCTCGGCTGCCGGCAATGGGCGGTTCTTGTCAGCCAGGTGTCCCACAGAAGGCACAAAGGTGGGCCTGCTGGCCTTGAGGTCTCGAGGGACCTTGTCTTGCAGTGGGCAGAGCCCATCTGGGCCCGTGTGCAGTGGCAGGCAGGGGAAAGAGCCGGAGGCGGTGCTGAGGGGCGGGGGTGGGCCAGTGGGCAGGCCGGATGGCACTGTGTAGGACACCGCGTGGTGCAGCAGCTGCCGCCGCTCCAGGCACTCACTGAAGGCTGCCCCAGGCTCTGTGTGGCCCACCGACTCCTTGGCACAGCGTCCTGAAGCTGCCACACTGGCACCAGGCCGGCCCAGCACACCCCCTGTGCAGCTGGCCAGTGGGGCCTTGCCCAGGTCACCATTGAGCACCTTGGCATTGAGGAGGCAAGAGGTGGGGTGTTTGGGTCGGCCCTCACAGGAGCCCCGGGGCACCGGGCCTCCCTCTTTGCAGTGCCCATCAGTTGGCATGGGTACCAGCTTGTGCCGCTCCTTGCTGCTGTCCTCCTCTGCTGCTGGTCGCTCCCTGCCCTCTGCCACTTTGCTGGTCTTCTCTTTGCCCATTTCTTTGCCCACGAGGAAGCTATCAAACTCCTTGGGGCCTTTCTGAGAGGGACCGGGCTCCCCCCGGTCCCGGCTGCAGGAGCCGATAGGGTGAGCAGGTGCACCCCGGGCCACACCAGGGAAGTTGTGGTTGGCAGGCAGGAGAGTGGGCTGGGGAGGCAGGTTGCGCAGGTAGAAGTTATCTGTGGGCCCAAAGAGCCAAGGTCAACAAAAAGCCTGGGAGTGGGGGGTCTCAGATTCCCCAGGACATTGGGCCCAGGTACCTCCCCTAGCCCAATAGTTGGCAAGATCTACTGTCCTCATCATGTAGTCCGGGCTAGCTTTGGACTCACTATTGTAGCCCAGGCTGCCCTCAAACTTGAGATCCTCTTGCTTCAGCCTCCCTGATGCTGGCAATACAGATGTGTGCTACCATATGTAGTCTTATTTCATTTTTTAAACTATTGCATAGAATATAATGTCATTAAGCACATTCACAATGAAGTACAACCATCATCTACCACCAGATTTCTTCTAATCCCTAAACTGAAGCCATTCTCAAACTCAAGCTCCCCATATAAACCCTATGCCCATACCAAGTTACAGCCTCAGAACTACTAAGTGACCAAGGCCTCCCTCACAAGGTCTTACGGACACAGGGGCTCTAAGGATTTTCAGAGGGAGGCAGGTGCAGCACAACATGCACCAGAGGGTGAGGTGTGGGACAGAAGCATCTTCCTCACATCCTTTGGGGGAACACAGCTCAGGGGCATCTTTAGGAGCAAGCATGAGAACTGCCAAGGGAGTAAGCTAACCAGATGTTCTGCCTCAGTCAGGGCTGGCCGGTCAGATGCTCAGAGACTGCAGACAGTCCTACAGCCTGGGGACTGGGTTGTGCTGTGGATGGCTAGCTCTGCAGCCCCATTCCCCCAAGGAATGCAGGCCTAGCATGAGTGTGGTGGGTCTACAGTTGGGATACCCTGGGGAGGCCTGGACCTGCATCTTAACTGGGTGTCCCACCCAGGCTGGTGGGACAGATGTGTTACACAAGAATAAAATTGGAAGGAAGGTGTTTCTGGGAGGGCAGCAGTGGAATCACCTACCCTGGGCACCCTGGGGGCACCTATCTGCAAGGACTGCCTGCCAGCCAGAGCTCCACTTGAGCAAACTTTCCTGCCCTCAGAGGGGTCTGCTCCCTGCTTTCTAGACCAGTCCTGGTGGACACCAAGGCTACTCAGAGCCTCTCAGGGACCATGGAGGCTGCTCCTCCTCCCACCCAGCTGGGTGGGCAAGCAGCAGGGGAAGGCCTAGACAGAGCAGACCAGGGGGAAACAAAAGGAATGTTTGGAACTTGTAAAACTGTCCTCAGTCATGTAAATTCCTTGTCAATTTCCTACTAATTAGAAAGGGGGGGCAGAAAGGGGTGGCCCAGGAGAAACCTAATTAGCTCAACTTTCAAAACCAAATAATGTTCTTGGATGAGGCTCCACCACAATATTGTGAAAGCCGAGAGGCCCAGCCAGCACCGCCTCTAGGACACCAGCCTGGGCCCATTGCCTGGAGGGAGTCCTGGGCCCCAGTTCAGGGGTCGGGTTTCTGGGGCTGGGACCAGCCACCTGCCTACCCCTGACAAATGCTGTCAAAACAGCTGCACAGGCCTGCCAGGCTGACTGGGAGACTGGAGGAATCCCTGAGGGCCAAGGGGGTTGTTCCCCAGGCAGCAGAACCTAGGCAGCAGAACCTAGGCAGCAGGCTGGGTTTGCTGGGAGCATCTGGTTTGGTTCAGTATCAGTAAGAAATCCCCTGGGTAGGCCCAAGAACTCCCCGGCTCATTGCATAAGGACTTGCACCAACCACAGCTGGTCAGTCCTGGTCATGCTGAAGCCTTTCTCTAAGAAACCCAAGCAGGGCTCTTTTGAGCCTCAAGGACCAGAGATGCTGGGCATACCAAGTCCTTCTTGTGACAACAGCTGTCCTGTCCACCTCCAGATGCTGCTGTCTGCCTCACGACCTTGCCTTCAACCCAGTGGGCTCAAAGAACTGCTGTGAAGCAACTAGTCCTTACCTGCAGCACAGTTGTCCCTCTGTAGGCCCAGTCAAATCTGTCCCTTGGGGCCAGGGAGATGGCTCAGCAGAATAAACACTTGCCTGGCAAGTGCAAAGGCCTGAGTTCAATCCTCGGTTCCCCCCCCCCCCCACAAAAAAAAATCTGTCCGTCTTGCGGATCTCCCTTTACATTAGTGGAATTCAGCTCTTCCCCTCAGAACTGTACCTAAGTGACTCTTCCCACAACCTAGACCAGAACTGACCATCCGGGATCTGCCTCCCCTCACTCAAGCTGCTTATTTTAAGTTTATGTATTTGATTCAGGGTCTCACTATGTAGCTCAGACTTCTTGTGATCCTCTTGTTTTCAGCCTCCCCAGTGCTGGGTTTACAGGTGTGCACCACCTCACCTGGACTTAGTATCGGGCCGGTGTGGTAGCATACGGTACAGGGAATTGAACCCTGGTCCCTAAACTATCTCCCTGGCCCTCAGTGGCATTTTGTTTGACACAGCATCTCATCATGTAGTTCAGGCTGACCTTGAACTCTCTGTATAGTCCAGCCTGGCCTTGAACTCACAGCAATCCTCCTAGCTCAGTCTCCTAAGTGCTGGGATTACAGGTGTGTGTCACCAAACCTACTCGGCATTTTTTTAAAAAGTTGTTTAAAATTTTTTACTTTATCTTTTTCAGTATTGGGTCTGAATTCAGGCTTGGCTCAAACTTGCCATCCTTCTGTCTTGGTCTCTAGAGTGCTGGGATTACAGGTGTACACTGCCAGGTTTGGCTCCAAGCTATATCTGATGTCACTGATTCAAGCCCCACAGGACATAATACCACAACCCAGCCTTCAGGCAATACCTTTAGGAGGCTTTCTAAAATTCAAATGAGGTGTCTCTCATTCAAGCCCAGAAAAGTCTTAACTACCTGTAGGCAGGGCCCAAGGCTTCTGATGCCCACCCAGCACCACCTATAGTCAGGCTATCTCCTGCAGCTTCTTGGGTAGCTTCTGCCCATGCTGTGCCCACACCAGGACACCCCCACAGCGCTCCTTGACTGTCTTCTCAGCAAAGACCCAAAGACCCTCTCCTCTGTCCATGGAACACTGCTCTGCTACCCCCCTTCCTTGCCAGATCTCAGGAGGCACATTCCTCCTGAGCCCCTGGACCCTTGAACCATGTGAGATATAAGACAAGGCCAGAAGGAGAACCTACACACAAGCCCCAAGAACTAGAAACAGCAAGGCTGTGTTTAGGGGTACAGCTGAACTCAACACTTAGAAGGCAAGGCCCAGTTAGGCAGGCTGCCTTCACCTGTGCCCTAGAGGCTCCCCGCCCAGCCCACCCCTGCATTTGACACCAAGCCCCATGTGGCACTTGCCTTTTTGGGTTCCATAGAAACGATGCTGCCCGCAGAGAACATTACTGTTTCCATGGTGATCCAAGTGGCTCACGGGTAGGAAAGTAGATGCCAGACTCCCCGAAAATCTGGGGTATGCAGGAGCTGGAGAAGCAAAGGGACTGGCCATGGTACAAGGTCCTGGCTCCCTAGCCCAAACCACCCTGATCCCAGGGAGATAAGAAACTGGCAGGCAGTCCAGGAGCAACATCCCACAGAGCCTGGCGCACAGCTCGCCGGCGGGAAATCAACCCATCAATACATCATATTAACTCTGACTCAACTAATACCATCCCTCTGGTGCGGCACAAATTGAATTGCTGATGGGCTGGGGAGAGGGGAGGCTGGAGGAGGGTGCCTCTGATTTCCTCTCAGCTCTTGGTTTCTCTAGTGCTTCCAGGCAGGACACAAAGGAGCTTAGAGAGGTGTTTTGAGAGTAAGGGACAAGTCAGACAGACATCTCAGAGTGCCCACAGCCAAGGCCAGACGTTGGCTTTGTCTGTGCCATGGTCCACCAGGCAGGCAGATATTCCAGGCCAGCTGTGCTCTGGGGAGCTGGTTGGAGTGGGCGACACAAGGCCATGCCTCTGGGGTGACACAGCTGGAAGCCACAGGTGTCGCTGCTAACAGAGCTCTGCACATAGGTCAAAGGCCTGGCTTTTTCATGGCCTGACTTCTGTAGCAGAGTTGGGACCATGCAGTGACAGCATCATTCCCAGAAGCCCTTGCACAAGGCCACAGCCTCTTAACATTTACCTAGTGATTTCTGGGTCATATCAGGAGGGCCCCTGTCTGAGTTAAGTGTTCATCCCTCCATGGTAGCCAAAGTTCTGAAGGGTCACTCATGTGCAGAGATGCTAGCTTTGGCCTAAAGCTGGTCCCACTTTGTTGGCCCTGTAGCCCTGGTCAGCTGGAACCTCCCTCATGAAGTCCTAACTTGTAGGACAGGCAGGACTAGGTACCAATCAGGGTGCTGAGTCACCATCAGCCGCCAGGAATGTGGCTTCCTGCAGCTTTTCCTTCTTTACAAGGTCTGAAGGGACAGGGACCTAGGTCACTGACACTGCAGACTTGTGCCCACTCAGCCTCCCCAGCTATAGCCCACAGTAGGGGCCTAGCCTCCAGTCTACTAATCCAGGACCTAGGATTAATCCTCCTTTTTCTGGCTAGATTCTGATACCATTTGTTAGGTGAGCAGGTGGCTTCCAGTGGAGGAAGCTGGGCTGAGCTGAGGTCTGTCCAGCCACTGGACTCATGTCCTCAGAGCTTGGGTATTTGCCTGGGGCCAGGGATCCTGTCCACTTCCTGGCTTCATCACTATACACAGAGGAGGTAAGATACAGACTCATGGGGATATGGGGCCCAGAAGCAGCCTTCTGCCCTTCTGTCCCAAGTATCCACTTGGGGACACACTGCCAGGCTGCCCCTCTTCATTCTGTAGAATAAACCAGAGCCAGCAGAACTGGGCAGGGCAGGCTTTCTTGCCTCACTCTTAAAATGGGCATGTTAGACCTGAGAAGAGTGTTTCTTGTGAACTCTGCTACTTTCTTGAGGACTTCCTATGACTTCTCACACTATGGATGGTGACAAGAAGCAGGGGTCCTCAGGATTTCCCCAGGGAGGAAGGAGGGGAAGGAGAGGGCCCAGGGGGCATCAGGCTTGGCAGGCCTCCCAAGGGCCTCTGGGTATCTGTCATAACTGTCACTTGATAAAAGGGTGTCCTGAGCCACATGCCAAGGAACCAAGTATCCAGTCTCCCTGTCATGTATCACTTGAGGTCACAGACAGGTCTCAAAGCACACAGCTTTGCTCCACCTTGCTTTACTTTGTTTCCCAAACGTTTCTCATGGAACCCATGTGTTGTTTTAGTAGGATTCCTTTTAACAACACATGGGCCAAGCATTTTAAGGAACGCACTTGGAGGAACAATTTTTTGGAAGTTAAGCATGGAAGAAGCAGATCTAGGCTACAGGACAGTTTCTGCAGGCCCATCTCTGTTTCTAAATCTCAGGTCTGGGGCCGATGACCTCAATGTTCCAGCTCAGTGCCAGGTCCCCTGTGGGTACATGGGACCTGTAGCCCCAAATCCCACCCTGAGCATCAAGGGTAAAGATAGCTCCTTGCAGGCTAAGGCCAGGGCAGCTGGGCAGGTGGAAGCAGGCTGAGAACAGCCCTTGGTGCCTAGCCTGGAGGTAGAGGAGGATGAGGGCTCAAGACCAGAGTTCAAAACACTTTTAGGTAGGAGGTGGGGACATTCTAGGACATCTGAAACAAGGCCATGACATTAATGGACTACCCCAATCCCCTTGGGACACCTGGCAGTTGCAGGCCACCACTCAGACCCTGATGATACCACTGAACCTTCTTTGGCTCAATGGGTCCAAGTGAATCCACTAACTCTTGTCTCCTGAAGAGCCCTGTTCCCTGCCTGCCTGCCTGCCTGGAGGAGGCTGCAGATCACATAAAGGCTCTAAGAAGGGTTGTGGCTTGAGAACCTGCTTGCCAAGCATAGCCAGGCCCCCTGGGAGGGCTCATGTGGGTGAGTACTGTGCCTGTCCTGTCCCAGGCAGACCCCTCCTGCTGAGGAACAGACTGGGGCTGGAGCACGGGGCCAACAGGCCTAGTGTGTGGGGCACATCGGCAGCAGATGTTGGCCAGATTAAACTCAGCTCCTGGAAGACTTGACAAAAGCCAAGGAGAACGGGCAAGGCCTAGGGGGCTGGTTAAACCACCACAGCTGTCCCCCTGTAATTGGCTGCTGTTAAATATTTTACGGGCCTCATTTTTGTAAACAGAAGTCTGTAAATTCCTCCTTCCCAGACGTGTTTCCCAGGCTAAACTGTATGGACTCCCCCACCTTCCCCTGGAGAGGTTGGGGCCTCCCTCACCATCAGGGACAGCAGGCACCCAGCCAGCTGAGGGGCAGGCCCTTTCCTGTCTGCTGCCCTTTAGGGCAGGGTGAGGGTGGATGGCCTTGGTGTTCCTCTACTTTTGAGCCTGAACTGGTGGAGTCCAGGCCACGGAGTGGGGGCAGAAATCCCCAGGGGCCCAGCCCAAAGGCCTGACCAGCTTCATCTCCAGTCTGCTGCAGGCCCCTGCCTCTGAGGCCCCAGATGGGGAATTAGGGGTGGAGAAAGGGGTGCAGGGCAGGAAGAAGGAAAAGCAAGGGTTGGGGGCTGGGAGTGGGGGAGGAGGTTCTCCCCACCCAGCAACAGAAAGCCCTTTTCTTTTTCCCAATAAGACTGTACTCTCTGAACTGAAGAATATAAAAAATGACTTTCATGTATCAGAGCAGCTGCTGTGAGACCAGAACCAGAAGCCAGGGCTGGTATGGCCATATTGAGGAGAAATGGGGTCCTTAACAGAGCCACTGCCAGAGACAGTGTGTGAGAGTGGTAAATTCTTGGGGTTATCCCAAGAAGTAGGGAGAAGACCCAGGGTTGGGCCAGGGCAGGGATACTCATGCCTACATCCCTGCTGGGGGTACCTCCCTGCCCCAGAGCCTCATCCTACCTTGAGTTTAGGGCCATTGTGATCATCCCAGTGGGCAGGTGACAAATGTGAAGTGACCCCCTGCCTCAAAGCTCCCAGCTGACTTGGGGATAGTCCTTGGAGTGGACTATGAAGGTCTCACTGAGGACAGTCTGTCCTTCCTGCCTAGTAATTGCCACAAGTGCCTGTAGACCTAAAACCAATCCTGGGACATGAATGACCCAGAGAACAGAAATGACTCGAGGTTCAGCCCCTCTTGGGTACACTGAAATAGGAGGGGACCAGAGAGGGCAAAGGTCAGAGAGAGTACTGGGCAGGTGGGGTGGACATTACTGCCTATCCAGGAGGAACAAGTAGGCTGGTGACTGCCTCTCAGCTCTCCACTGAGACCTTCTAGAAGACACAGGTCTCTGCTTTTGTGTGATGTGGTACCTTCGTCCTGTCACATGGCATCAGTTACACTCAATGCTAACTCAGTGTTGGCCATTCCTCAAGTGACTGCCAATACCAGGAGTTCTGGGTTAAGGAGAGATCTGAGGTCATATTCACACGTAGCATACCTGACCAGTGTCATGTGCTCTGGGCACAGGCAGGGCCCTGGTGGTATGTTCGGAGGACACTTGCCATCCCTTGCTCTATTGACTGAAGGGAGGAACCTTGTCATGTCCTCCTCTCCAAGAAGGAGAAACATCTGTTTCTATAAGCCCTCTCAACCCAGGTCATCTGATCCCTGCGTGTTTGGGTTAAGCCTTCCAAGTGCATCTCCCAGAACTGACTTTGTGTCCTGGGTTCAGATGGTGGTAGGAGAACCTGATATACCTTGTTGTATCCTCTGAAGGCCCATGGTTTTCTGGATCAGGGCTGCTCTCCCAACTATAGGGACTGTGAGATTCTACCCTTCCTATGCTGAAAAATACAGTAAAGAGCAGGGGAAGGATCCAGGCTCCTACAGCCACCTCTGGAGTAGGTGTGGCAGGCTGAGGGGGCATCTCAGTTACCTAGCTAGGACTCTGGCAAGCCCTGGACAGTCCCCAGCTGCAGGCCTGATGCAGGCTGGTGGCACACGGAGTGGGGTCTGGGGTCCAGCCTGCTGTAGGCTTCAGGCTTGAGAAGGAAACAGACTCCTTTGACCTTGTGACTATAAGCACCCTGGGTGTAACCTCCAGAATCTCCACAGACATCCAGATGGCAGCACTCCACCCACAACTTCCTCCCCTTTTTCTATAGGTACAACCTGGGCACATAAAGACATTGTGCCTAAGACGCCCCTCACCAACGAGCAGTGTGCCCTGCTCCCATCGGACCCCAGGACACCAGCTCAGCAGCCAAAAGCTGAGGGGCTACTCCAGTGTGTACAGCCGCAAGACATGGGACAGAAGGAACAGGTTTCAGCCCAGCCTGCACTACCTATCCAGTTTCCTCTGGATCCCAACAGCTGTTCAGATAAATGTCATCTACAGATGGGGAAACTGAGGCCTAAGAGTCTGGCAGCTGGGCATGTAGATTAGAGACAAATGCAGCTCTTGGGGCTGTGAAGGCTTCCCTTGGATAGCTGGTCTGCAAGGGGCAGGGCTCAAGACTGCCTAGGGGGTGGCCAGGGCCATGTGCAGGCCTTCTGGGCCCACAGCAGCATCCAGAGCCTGGCCAAACCCCTGACTGCAGGACCACACAGACACAAGGGCAACAGGCCTAAAGCAAGGAAGTGGTGAGGAAGGGGAACAGGGAGAGGAGGCTGGGGCTCTGGAGGCAGGCTGAGGGGGCATCTCAGTTACCTAGGATATAAGTACAAGAGAGGTGGCAGTTTCTGCAGTCTGGACAAAGGGGGCAGAAGCAAGAGCAGCTAGCAGATGGCAATTCCAGGGGATGGCACTGGAGGGCCACCAGAGCCTCTGGTCCATCAAGGCACTGGGTGGAACCTCTGTCCTCTAGACAGGTTTAGCTCCTGAGTCTCTTGTAAGGCCTGAGGCTTGGAGGGACCAAAGGGGACTCATGAGGCAGCTGCCAGTAGGCAGGTTGTGGGTATATGCAGTGGGGGCTGTGGGCAGCCCTTCCCCTGATGGATCCTGTCCAGCTTCCATGGAAAAGTGGCCCCTGGTTTAGGCTGGATCTGACAGTGAGGCCAGCCAAGCAGACAGCCCGCATTGGCATGTGTGCCCATGGTTACCCCTCCAGGTGGCACAAGAGACCGCGAAGAGCCTGACTGTGGGAGCTCCACATCTCCAGTCCCCCCAGCTGAGTCCCCCAGGAACAGAACCCCTTTCATGGCCCTGTGGGTGGTCCCAGCCAGGCAGTTGGGGATGGGTGGGAGAGGGCCAGGCTCACTGACAATAGGCGCAGCTGTGCTGCGCCCACACGCGCACGACCCACCCAGGACAGGCTAACTGGACAGTGGTTCCCTGCTGCTCCCCACTCCCAGTTCCGCCACCCAGCCCACCCTGGGCCCTGGAGCCATCTACCTCTGGCAAAGCCCATTGGTCAGGAGGTCTGGGGTGGAACAAATAGGCTCTGCCCCAAGCCAGATGTTCTGGGGCGGCTCCTTCAGCTTGGGGTGCCTCCCTGCACCCCCAGCTGCTCAGGGACAGAGCAAGCCCTGGCCCTACTTTAGCAGCTGCCCTGCAGATGGTGAGATGAGGGGGGTTCTTCTGGCTGGCCAGGAGGCCCTGCTTAGGGTAGGGGACCCCAGAGGTGACTCTCACCTAGGGTTTTGCTTGGCAGCCCACCCTAGCCTCCTTGCCCTTAACACAGAAACCCCCCAGGGCCAGGGAAGGGGTGACAAGCTAGTGTTGCTGGGCACCTGCCTCTCAGCTGTCCCAGAGGCAGTGAAGGAGATCAGGATAAAGATGAGGCCAGGGCTCGGAGCTGACCACCCAGGAAGCTCACCATGCAGCCCAGCCCACACCCTTTGGCCGTGTCGCGTGCCCCCTGCCCACCTTGCCCCCAATCCTCCTGAACACACACGGCTGAGGAACAGGCCCTAGCATGCCAGAGCCAGCTGGCACCCAGTCAAACTAGCAGCCAGGCACACTGCCAGGGCAGCGTGCCAGCCTGCCACTCGCTGCGGCTCCGCCCGCCCTGGCCTCTGCCGGCACAGCAAGCTCGCAGCCGGCCGGCACCATGTGGCTTGCCGAAGTGAGGCTGCAGATGCATAGGGCAGGGGAAGCCCTGAAGGGAGGAGATCCTGAGCCTGCAGGCAGTTTAACTGAAGGAAGGGAAGGAGGACACAGGGGAAACTGAGGCACAGACCATGAAAGTCCATGTAGTCATGACAACCAGACAGATGTGGGCTCACTGTCATCCTCAGGGGGGACCTGGTGAGTTGGGAATGAGCTCTCTAACCCAGGACCACTGGTTCCTGTACCTATCCTGTGGTGGGCCCTGGGTGGCACCCTGTATGCTAGAGCTAGAGGTGGCCCAGAGGCATGTCCCACCTCCGGCATCCTCCTAGGCTGGGCTCTGTTCCCAGGCTATAGGCACTGGCACACTGATGGTGGGAATGGCTCCTGATACCTGGGCACAGGTGCCAGCCCCTCTTCCTGCCTCCTCAGATCAGGACCACCTGGACATAAGGAAGGCTGTGTGTGAGTGAGTCAAAGTCTCCCCTGTGCACCACCTGGACACCCCCCCCCCAGCCAGATGGCAATGCAAGGCCAGAGAGGAAGATGGAACTTACTGAGGCTGTACCCCACGATGGAACTGAGGGTTGTGGGTGCGCAGGGGGCTATAAGCAGTTCAGCCAGGCAGCCACTGGCACAAAGGGAAGTGAGAGGTGGAAGGCTGCTGTGGGTACCGTCTGGAAGCCATCCTTCACCCATGCTCTGAGCAGACCCCAGGGACGGAATGGGGCTCCAGGGCAGGTGGTGCTACCCCCAAACCGTCCTCCTTGCTGGGGGTCCCCAGGGTGGGATGGAGAGGAAATGGGAATCTGAGCCTCTGGTGCAGAACTTGGGGGTGAGCTGTCCCACTCCTGAGCTCTGGCAAGGGGTCATGGTTGGGTACAAAGGAGGGAAACCAAGTCAACTGCTTGGGAGTGCCAGTGGGCCTGTTCCAGGCCAGAAAGGGCAGGCACCCTGACTTTTGCTGAGGTGCCTCCCCTGCCTCCTCCCCCTGCTTGGCACCCTCCTTCCTCCCACAGACATCCCGAGGGCCAGATGCCCGGGAAGGGCTAGAAGGAGAATAGGGGGCCAGCAGTGCACACAGGGTGTGGGGCACAGGGTAGTGGGCTGAGGACCTTGCTTTCCCTGCTTGGTACTCAGCACCCTACTGGGCTCCCCTCCCCACCCAGGGAAGAATGCTGCTCCTTATCGCCTGCCCAACATGTGCTCTTCAAGCAGTGCCTAAAGCCCAGATTATTTTAACAACTGTCCCTCACTCGTCACCTGTCCTGTTTGGAAAACAGCCCCTTTTTTGTTGCACAAAGAGAGGTTTCTCTGGCTTCCAGAAGTGCCAGGCGCTAATCTCCCTGGCTGGAACATGGGCAGGCGGTAGCACGGTGTGTGGGTCCGTGGCACTCTGTAAACACGACACGAGTGTAGCAGTCATTGAGTTACGGCAGGGCCGGTGCCAGGAGTGAGAGCCCTGTATGCCTGCTGCCAACTGCAATTACCTCCCTTGTGCCAGCCGGCAGGGGGCTTAACCCTTCCCACACCATGTGGTATGGCATAGCCACATGGACACTAGCAGTCATGGAGGCAGGGACACTGGGACCTTGGGCCACCACTCAAGTAGCAGCACCAGGGAGTTGAGCAGGGCATACCACAATTCTGGTGTCCAACAGGGCTTCAGGGGACTCCTCCAGGCATGATATCTCAAAATGATAAGAGTTCACTAGGTACTAAGTATAGGCCAAAGCTGGAGGTTCTGTCCTAGGCAGGGCACCAAGGAAGTAGCCTGTGTCTACTGACATCTCTCCCCTCGTCTCTGCCCCTCAGCTGGCACATCTGGAGTCCACGCCTCCTCATGTCTAGGAAGGTGGGTGCAGTCCATGTCAGAGGGTACAGCCTAGTCCGGCTGGCCCAGCTGTGCTCCACATTTCCTCAGCTCCCTGGAGTCCTCCATGCCCTACCCTCCTCCACCCTCCCTGCCCATCTGGAGCACACATCTGGCCCTAGCAGGGCTGTCCTCTGTTTGCAATCAATTACCACCTCCTCCAAGGGGCTTCCTCGGCAGGGAGCAGTCCCCCTAAAGTAAGCTTGGCAGTGTTAGCCATGGTTGGTCCTGAGGCCACCACTGAGGAGCTTAGAACCTTGACTTACCTTCATGGGAGTGGGAGAACCAGATCTGGGAGGTGCCAGGGTGAGAGCCACGGTAGGCCTGCTCAGAGGGGGCAGAAGTGGGGCCACTGGGGTGTGTGGAAGCCGCTGAGCCCAGGCTGCTGGTGAGGAAGCTGCCCATAAAAGAAGATGCTGGAGAATTTCCCATCAGGCGGCTGCTGGCTATGGACACAGGGCCAAATACGAGTCAGGGTACAGCTCGAGTTAGGGGAAGCACCCACCACCCAAGGTGCCTCCCTCCCCTAGGTTCACTAGGAGCCTTTGTTTTTAATACTCAAGAAGTACAGGGCCAGGGAGATGGCTCAGTAGAATAAGCGCTTCCCTGGCAAGTGCAAGGACATGAGTTCAATCTAAAAGCAAAAACAAAAAAAAAAAGTCCACAGCAGGAAAATTTGGTCTCATACACATGTGACAATGGCATCAGGGTCCTGACTCTCAGTGTGCCTCAGGTGCTTCAGGACTGACACTATCCTGTTACTATAAAGCCAAGAGTTTGTCTGTCTGTCTGTCTGTCCGTCCGTCCGTCCGTCCGTCCATCCATCCATCTTCCTATCTATCTATGCAATACCACTGTTGTCCCTACTATGTCACCACCATCATAACCAACCACATCACTTCCGCCACCAGCACCATCACCACTACCCCAGCATCACCAGTAGCAGTCACAACCATACCAACAATAACCACACCATTACTAATCACATTACCACTACCAATAGCCACATTACCACATAACCAAAATCACTATGATCACCACCATAAAACATATTACCTCCATCACCATCATAACTGCCCACCAACTACTATTACCACCGTACCACTGGTCACACCAGCACCACCACTGTAATCACCATTATCACTGTTAACATCAACATCACGTTGCACTACTACCTATCATAGCCTCAGGACTATCACCAGTAGTCTGCCAGATGCTAAGTATAGGTGGAGTAAGCACAGAGAGTCTGTGGGGGAACAAGCGACCTCATGGGCCTCCCTGGGACGCAGGGGTTACCTCTGTGATACAGGTGGACTTGGCCAAATGTTCTACTTATGCCTTTCCCAGTCAATAGGGCCCCAGCCAGAGGTCCTAAAGGTCTGACTCAGCCTGGGCAGCATGGAATAGGCCTTTCCTCAAAGTGAGGTCTTCACCCTTCTAACGTATCCACTTAGCTGGCTCATCAGAATAGGGTGCCTGGCTGGTCTAGGTGAGTAAGGGGAGAAACTGAGTCAGAGGGAAAATGGAAATAAGAAACGAACATTTATCACTTGACTGTTGAAGTCCCCCAACACTGTTCAGAGTCAGGCCGATGGGGCTGGCACAGAATGGCAGGCAGCTCTTTATCTGGGGCTCAGGCAGCAGAAGCCAGAGGATCCCTCAGCCGGGCCAACACATTTGGCATTTCCCCTGGTGGCCTAGGAATGCAAGAGTTGGTGACCTGCTGGCCCCAGGCCAGCCTCTAAAGCCTGCCCACCCCACTATCTCTGTCCCCCAGGCTGCCACATTCTCTGCTCACAGCTCACAGCCATGCCCCTTCCCTGCTGAGTCCAGTGGCCAAGGCCATGCTGAATGAGTCTTCCTGGTTGCCATGGCTACCAGTTCTCACACTCCAGTGACATATATGCCCTCAAGCACTCTGCACATGGGGTTACTCTGGGTGGTCTAGATTGCACTGCTAGCCCCCATCCTGGCAAGGTGCCTTTGTGCATTGTCATCTCTATCCCTTGGCAAAGAACCTGGCTTGGGGCAATCCTAAAACTGAGAGGTATAGGGTATAGGGCAGGGCCTGGTGGGGTTATATGGGCTCTGGGTCCAGGGAGGTGGCAGGAGCGCAAGGTGAGTCAGGGTAGATGCTTGTTGCCCAGGAGGCAAGGTAACTGGTGAATCTGTGATGCCTCATCCTTCTTGGCTGCACCCTGGGAGCTTCCCACACAAGAGGTGACTAAGCAGGGAGGCGGCCAGGCCAGGGGAGAGGGGATGCCCTCAGGACCCTGGTAACCAAGCTATGTCCTGCCAGCTCCCAGCCCAGGCTGGGCACTAGAAGGCACCTTCTTCCCCTCTTGGGATGGCAGGATGGGCATGTGCCACTGTGAGGGAACCTTTCCCAGGCATTGCCAGACAGAAAGGGGCTACAAGGGCTGCACTACAGGGAGAGGAAGAATAGGCCAAAGGTGCCTAGGAGCCAGGGACTTCCCAAACCGCAGGGCTGAGACTGCTAGGGGCCCCTGCCAAACCATAGACTCTTCCAGCTAGGGGAGGGGACTCTGGACTAGGAAGGGAAGTTAGGGTCCCTGCCCCCCCTCTGGGGACTCTGGAGGGGCATGCCTGTGGGATGACTGTGGCTGCCCCAGCTGCAAGCTTTAGGCCCCACCCTGGCCTGCCCCAGGTCCCCCAGGCCTCCCCTCCCCCAGCCTCCCAGGACAGCCCCACCCACCCCTTCCTCCCCAGGACAGTGGGAAGCAACTGAGTCCAAAAGTCAGGTCTGGAAAAAAGTTTCTCCAGGATCTCAGCCTGGGAATCCTGCACCTTGAGCTCTCCCACGAAAAAGGCAGATGGGGCAGGAGAACCTACAGCTCAGCATCCCACAGAGCCTGAGGTTCCAAGGAAACAGAATTCCTTAAGGGCTGAGAGCAGCAGGAAATCTTGGCCAACCAACTCCCCAGAATCTCCCAAGGTGAACCCCAAGCCAGAGTCCAGAGTGGGAGCTCAGGCCATCACATCCCACCCATGACACTCATTCTGGCCCTGGAGGGGCTCTGCTGACACTGTCCTGACACTAGTCTAGTGTCACTGCTTGGGGCAGCAGTGCAGCCCACAAGCCCTCCAAGCCTGGCTCCCCATGCAGGACACACAAGAGTGACAGGCTGCTCTCCCTGCTGCAGCTCCAGCCTGTGGCCTTCCCGCCCCCACAGTGCCTGTCCATGGGCTGCTTCCTTAGTGGGCTTCTCAGAGACTTGAGAAATGAAGGGAATGAGACCGGATAGCCCTCTGAGCCCCCATCCTCTGACCTGGCAGTCTCCCTGTCTTCCTGGCAGCTGGCTATAGCCCCAGTGTTCCTCCTGTGCCTGGCTAGGCTGTCCACTTGGGAGGTGGGTCTTCACTCCTTCCTTTCCTTCATGCTGAAAACAAGGGCTGGAGCTCAGAGTCCCTGGCACAATGACACTACATCTCTACCATCACTAAGCAATCCAGGCAATTAAGCACAGAAAAATAAGCAAAAAATCCCACTCCCTTGCTGTATACCCTTCTCTAGAGTCAAAGAAGACCCAACAGTATGCCCCAATTCCAGGAGGTACCTCAGGACTGAGAACCCTGGTATCTTAGCTGTCTATTCCTTCTGGAAGTCCAGCTCACAAAAGCCAATGCTGCAAGGCTCATTCCCTGGCCATCAGGCAGCACTAGGATGGCCTGTGTGGACACGCCACGCCTCATACTCCTCCCTACCAGCACAGGTTGAAGCCCCACTCTAACCCCCACCATCTCAGCCCTGGCTAAAGAGTTGGTATAGAGCCTGCAGGCCCCACTACATGAGCATCAAGTTCCAGTATTGAGAATGGGAAGTGCTCACTCCTTGAGGTCTTCTCTAGCCCACCTGCCTTCTTAACAACTTAGGAAACCCTAGCACAGAGCATCTGTACTCCTGTCTTCCCACCTCTTCGGACTTGGGCAACGGCACAGTGCCCAGCCAACAGAGTTGTAGGCAGACCTGGCTGCCACCTTCCCAAGCCCCCAGCTGCTGACCAGTAGTCAACCCCAGACAGAATCAGAGCAACGGCTGCCTAGGATCCTGGTGTATCCTGGGCCACAGCCAGCACTACAGCCATGGGCCAAGTCCAGCCGGGAACCGGGCTGAAGATCTTTCCTTTTGGCAAAGGCCTTGCCTACCGGATACTACAGTTAGTAGCCCAGGAGGGGTCAGCAAAGAATGGTGCGTGACATGGGCCTGCTCTGGCTAGGCACCTGAGTCCTGACACTGACTTCACTGTCATCTATCCTGACATGGGGTTTATTGGCCCACACAACATGGAACCCCAGACCCCAGGTCCTGCATCCGCCACTGGACCACTGAATGGGGTACAACTGACACTGCCTTGTGTGCCAAGTACAGTGAGTCTGTTGGTTCCAAGGCTACCTAGCTAACCCTGTGCATGGTCAAGATGGCCCAGCTCTACTACAAAGCCTACCCAGGCCCATTGCAAGTTTTCCCTCCTTGTCACAGAGCCACAGAACACTGGGGCTTTTCCACAGAAAGGGATTTGAAAGCTGTGAATGTCACTGGCCACCAACACAGGCAAGTCCAGGCTGCACACATACCCCCACTGGCTGTGCCACTGTCCGGCTGTGGTCCCAGCTCCAAGGTACCTTGGCTCTGCTCAAGACACCATGGGGGCCTGGCCCCAGACACCAGCCTGGCTGAGAAAACCTCTCCGGAAGCCAGCATGCCAGGAGGGCTGGCTGACACGCCTCAGGCTTCCTGGCGCCTCAGGCACAGCCTCCTGGTCTCTGGGAGGTAGCTGACCTGCACGGGTAGACAGGGTGTGTATGTCAACCCAGGCTGCCGGCCACAGGAAGAACAGGGTACAAATGATGCTGCCCCATGTGTGTGCCAAGTGAAGTGGGTCTGTTGTCTCCAACGCTACGCATGCTTAAAACTTGTAAGCATGGAACCCAGTCATCACCCTGGCCCCACGTGGAGTACTGTCTGGCCAGCTGTGTCCCCCATGCAGACCAGTGCCGCCTGGCCAGGCTAGACCTGAAATGGCTCAACCCCTCTCTTGCCCACCTGTGGCTGGGCCCCCCTGACACAGTCGAGTGTGCTTAGTATGCTCTCCTCCAAGGAGTCCCAAGGACTGGCACCTCAGAGGCTAGCCCTGGCTGTCTAGTGAACTGGTGCTGGCTGTGCTGCACACCTAGGTGGCTCTCCTACCTGGCCTTCCCAGCTCTGCCCTGTGACAGCAGCCTGAGCTGTGTAGAATAGGAACAGAGGACAAGCATTTGCTTTGAGTTAAGTGAGCCAATGAGACAGCATCTTTCTTTTCTGGAAACTGTGAAATGGGTTGTAAAAAAAAAAAAAAAAATACAGCAACCAAAGCTCACTGAGATGATGGCAGCTCCTGAGAAACAAGTCCCTTCCCAGGCTCTCGGCGCTCCTGCTGCTTCCGGAAGCCCAGCTGACGAGCTGCTGGCATGGACCTCCCTGGCTCTGCGTCTGGCGGCTGCAACCACCACCCACGCCAGCTCCCACCCTCCTGCTCACACCCACTCAAGCTCCCCTTCCGGTTCTTCCCCTTACAGGGCTGCCCAGATACTGGGGACACCTGGTCCAGGGCAACTGTCCTTTGGTCTCCACAGGGGACACCAAGAGGCTGAGACTGAAGTGACAGGCAGCTTGGCTGGGGAAGCCAAAGCACTCTTCCCACGCAGAGCCACACCCCAGAGGGAGCAGGGGAGAAGAGGAAGGAAGGATAGCCCCTGCCCCGCCCGCATTCCTCTAATTCCAGGAAACAGAGAGGACAGAGAACTTCCAAGCTGGGTTTCCTTCAAAGATCCTGTGGGTTCCTAGGGGAAAAGGCTCTGTTCAGCCGGCTTGGAGGCAGGGCTGGCATCTGCCCATCTGGCTGCCCAGGAGTGGGGGCAGGGATGAGGACCCAGGCCCACCAGGAACTGGCAGGGGTTTTGGAGGCCACACTGTGACCATGCTCCTGAGTGGGCATGGGGGCCCCAGCATTAGCCCATGGGGTGAAGTTAGTGCTACAGATGTGGGCAGAGACAGGAAGCCTGCCAGTGAACACTCACAGGGTGTGTGCCTATGTCTCTCGGTGTGTGTCTGGCTATAGGGTGCACACATGGCTATGGGATACAGCCAAACTCTATACTAAAGGACAAGGGGACACAGGTCAGCCCAATTCTCCAAGGATGCACGCCCTCACTTGCCTAAGTGGACCCAGGCAAGGTTCCTGTCCTGGTTTGTCCGCACCTCTTCCATCCCAATGGGGGCACAGCCAGGCCTGGCAGTGGCAGAACTCGTCTCCCACTTCAGTTTGTACCAGGCTGCAGCTCTAAGATCCCAGTCCTGCCTCAGCAGTCATGCATTCTGGAGGGCAGCCACATGGCGAGGCCTATCTCCACTCTGCCATGCAGAAGCAAGATGGAGCTTTTCTCTTCTGTGTCAGATGCTCCTGCAGGGCTACCCTTTGCCAGCCAAGGAATTTTCCAGATCTGGGGCAGTTCCCACCCATCTGAGCTGGCTGCCACAGGTATTAGGGTATACAGCTTGCTCACGGGGCTGTTCTAGTCAACCCCATGGTCAGCACAACCTCAAGGGGCCACCATGCCTCCCCAGTCCCCATCTGCAGCTCCACACTGTTTGCAAAGGAGGTGGCAGACACAGACTCAGGGAGAGAGGGACACAGGAAGAAAGCGGAGGCAAGCAGGGCCTGGAACCACAGCCTGGGGGGCAGTGGGGACCAAAGGGGAGGTCAAGAATGTGAAGCAGTAGGCGGCGGCGGGCTCAGCCCATTCCCAAGATACAGGATGGGCCTGGAATGAACATATCACCCGGGAAGCCCCTCAGCCAGTCTGAGGAACTTTCCAGAGATCCCTGCCGGCCCTAAGGAAGCCCCTCAAAGGCCATGTAGTTGCTGAGCCACTGGCCCCAGCAATCCAGGAAGACGGCTGGGAGACACCGATGACAGGGGACAGGCCCAACCACCAACAGCCCAGAACTAATAAAAGAAAAGGAAAATCGGATATAAGTCTGGTTCTTATTAAGGGGGTAAATTTAGCCCTTTGGCTAAAGGCAGAGGGGCGGGGTGGCTGAGGCTCACCACTGGGTTGGCCCTGGACTCTTCCTCCAGGAGTGACTCAGAGTGTCCCAAGAGCATGCAGCAAGGGTGGGGGCTGCTTCCCCTCTCTTTCCCCACTCTTCACACAATTCCCTGTATCCCTGCTCCTGCTCCGGGTAGGCAATTGGCCAGATCTGTCCCAAGCTGTGCTGGATAGTGAGCTGGGCAGGCAAAGGCAAAGGAAGGTGACAGGTTGGTTAGCACTAGTCCTGCCTGCAGGAGCATCTTCTCCAAAGCACATGCTTCTCCTTCCTTTTCTACAGGCCTGAAATAAGAAAGGGGGCTGGTGGCAGTACTGACATTTGGTCTCACACAGTCAGAAACACCAGAATGCACAGAGCACGTGTGCTCAAGTGTACAAGCAGACACACAACACACAACCACAAACACCAATAGACTAATAACCACGAATACATACACACATATACACATATAAACTACAGCCTGGGCAGGGTGACCCCACAAGCAAGGCTGGCAGCTCTGGTCCAACTGGGCAACATGAAGCATGCCTGGACCAGGCAAAGCCTTCCCTACCAACCAAGTAGGCCAGTCATAGATCCTGCTCAACATGTGACTCATGCTTCCCCCCATCACTACGGAGGTGAGGTGGAGACAGGTGCTGGCCATGGGCACCTAAGGGCGTCCTCTACCATCCCGTGCATATTACCCATCTGGCCTGCCTGAAGGTGTGAGGCCTATGGCTCCAGGGCAATCACGGGCCTGGTCCCTGGCGCCTGGCCAGCCTGGGCATCTGTGATGGCTCTGTGGGTAGGCAGGGCCTTCAGAGCCAGAGCACACAGTTAGCTCCTCTCCAGCCACTCCTATTACTCTGAAGGCCACCGACATGGGTACCTGCTGAATCCTGGTCCCAGAACCATGGCTCCATCCCAGGCCACAGGTATGGGGGCCATGTTCAGGCACTCAGAGTTAGACTGACTATGACTGTCTACTCACAGCCAGGCTGAAGAAAGTATGTGCATGGCCCTGTGTGTGGCCAGGGCAAGCAACTCCAAGAAGGAAGCACTATGTCTACTAGAGGTGGAGAAGGGACAGCTGTATCCCTCAGATGACACCAAGTCCAACTACAGGCTAAGAATATAAGCAGGCCTGGGGATCTGGGGCCCTTTCGATAACATCTAGAAGGTCTCAGGCCCACATGGTATCCTGTGCCCAGACAGAGTGCACACTGGCCTATGTCAGCAGCTTAAGCAGAAGGACAGGGGCAGGCACAGCCATGTAGATGATGGTCCTCTGTGGTGGAGTCAGCTGCTAGCTCCTGTTCCCCCAAAAGGTCCAGGCACCAAAGGCCTAAACTCCCAGAATAGGGTGGCTGACTCTACAGCATGCCAGAGTGATCAGGAGGAGAATAGAGGCACAGAGCATTGCAGGGGTGAGGGGCTTTTCAAATGCCTGCTGCCATTACAGTCTTTGCCCTTATTTCCTAATCACCTGCTTCAGATACAGCTGGCATCAGGCACTGAGGCTCCCACTCCAGTGTTGCCCTTCCAAGGACACTAATAGGTATCCTTCTCTAGTCACACCTGACCCAGCCTCTTCTGAAAAGCCCTGCCTGCCTGCTTCACAATGAGGGCCTCCCTCCCTGGAGTTCCTTACCATCAAGAGACCATCTGCTAGCACCAAAGTGTGGGTCTAGGCATCTGTCCCCTGCTGCACCTTGGTGCCAGCCATGGGGCCCAGGGTAACTTGGGGGGAGGTGAAGTCAGTCCCTAGATGAACAGCAAGTGGGATAAGAAAGCGAAGGAAGTTCATGACAGTGCAGGCTGCCTCCCTTGGGGACAGCCTCCTAGCCTCATGTGAGCTCACATCTGGGGGCCC
>PVKA01008779.1:0-71434 GCA_004027165.1 Ctenomys sociabilis
CCTAAAGAGCTTCTGCATGTCAAAAGAAATTGTCAACAGAGTGAAAAGACAACCCACAAACTTTGAAAAAATCCTAACTAATAAGCAATCAGACAGAGGTCTACTGTCTAGAATTTATAAAGAACTAAGATATAATAGGGCCCTCAAATTTAAAGACCCAATTCAGAAATGGGCATCTGAGATGAATACACACTTCTCACAGCCAATACTTTCTGTGTGTCGCTTAGTGGCCTCCAACTTCTTACTATGTTTCTCTAATTAGCATCCTTCTCCCAGTTGCTGTGCTGTTTTCAGGTAGATGCAGGGGCTGTTCCCAGTTCCATGCCCCTTTGTCTCCTCCTGGTCTGTGCTCAGCCTTCTGTGCTCCTCTTTCACTGGCAAACTCTAAGGCCATTTGCTGTAGGATGGGGTGGGGTGCTGTGATGGGATCTGGGCCTCTGCTCCCGCTGCTGCAGTCCAAGGCTGCTCTGTCTCAATTCTTACTCCCCTCCAAAGCTTGGTGCTAACTTCCCATTTATTGCTATACAAGTTCTGCGCCCACTGTCACCCACCTCTGCTGTAGTCAGTCTGTGATTTCCCATGTGATTAAGGGGTGCTGTGGGGTTCCTTTCAGCTCTCACTCCAGTAGCATGGGGACAGCCTGGAGTTGCACAGCCCCAAGGTGCAGAGCTGTTTAATTCCCCAGGCCTCTCTAATCATAGGTATGTTAGTTTTCACTCGTTGCTAGGACAGAATACCCAATGCTCAAAATTAAGGAAGGAAAGGTTTATTTAGCTCACAGTTTAGGGAGGTTTCAGTCCATCCTCCACTGGCTCCAAGGCAAATGGCAGCAGTTCATGGTGGCAGAAAACAGTGAAGAGCAGAGGAGGAGCAGCAGCTGGGGTGTCCAGCAAGCCTCTCTCTTCCTTCTGTGCTGACTGCACTCCACAGCGAAGATTGGAGCTCCTAGGTGAGGAAAATGGGAACTTCTCCAAGGAAGAGGCGAGATGCAGAGTTCTTCAACTCTTTCTTAACACTTTTTTGTGCTGAGTCACTCTGGGGCTGCCCTGGCACCCGAGAGTGGAACCAATTGCTCCCCAGATCAGGCCCTCCCTGCCCTGTAGGGCTGGGCCCCCACAGCCAGAACTGCCTGAAGCCATTCAGCCAAATTGAGTATCCACCTCCACAGTGGGTCACAGGGAGGAGTTTGCTGTTCCATTTATGCACCCTGTAGTCTTTAATCTCATTCCTGAAGGGTCCAGTTAGCATTCTGTATTTTAGTTAAAATTCTCTAAGTAGCTTGGGATGAGGCTCCACCTCTATCCACCCATGTTGGCATCTCAGTACTGCACACATTAACATGATATAAAAAGGAAAAAAGAAAGACCCGGGGTGAAGGAGATAGCTCAGTAGAACAAGTGCTTGCCTGGCAAGCGCAGGATCCTGAGTTCAATCCCCGGAATTGCAAAAAAAAAAGAAAGAAAGAGAAAGAGCCACAGCAGGGAAGGGAACTGGGCTGCTGTACACCATTGACCTGCCCTCCTGCCTGTGGCATGTGCGGCTCTGTCTGCATCCGCAGTGGGTCCTGTGGGGCCTCGCCCTCTGGGCTGTGTCCTGAGTGCCGAGGGGTGTTGGATCCATGCAGAAGTGCTCGTTCTTCGCAGTGTGGTCTTACAAGATCATGTCTTCCTCCTCTGTGAGCTCAAGAATCAGGAAAACCAAAGATTGCGCCCAGCCAAGTACCGGCTCAGCAATATGATCACCATGTTTCAGAGGCCAGAATTTTGGTGTAAAAACCTGCACTTTATTCAAAGGGGTTTAGCCAAGAAAAACAAATATTTCTTTCTCATAGAGACACTTAGACTTCAACTGTGATAAATGCACAAAGCTGCTTACTCATTAATTTCTTTTACATAGCAGAGGAAACTTACACAGACTAAACTCAGTTTTTCACTGACACTCCTTCCTGTTTAGAATTTCATGAAGAAGTGAAAGATAATTTTGTATTCTATATTTATAAATAGAATTTATTATTACAATTCTTCAAATATTCCCAGTTTCTATAAATGTAGTAAAACAATATGCAATAATTTATTCTCTACTCTTAAATATTAGAAATACTAATAGTAATAGATGGTAATTAAGAACATACAGTTATGGAAATTTTACTCCAGCATAATATAACATATTTGCATAAGATGTTCAAGCCAGTGTATGTAGGGAAACATCTAGACTTAACTTAAAGTTTTACTTTTTTAAAAACAAAATGAGGAGGCCAGCAAGATAGCTCGGCATACCAAAGCGCCTGCTTAGGCAAGCTTAGGCAAAGCGCCGCAGGGAACGTGGTTCGATTCCAGGCACCATGTGCTGCGCCAGCCCCGGGCCCAGGGTCAGGCTGAACCAGCTGGTGCTGAAGAGGCTGAAAGCGGGAGGATCACTGTGAGTCTGACCTGTGTGGTAAAACCCTGTAGCAACCAAGTACATAAAAAAAAAGAAAAGAAAAATTGAATAAGCTGTTACATATAAAAATGAAGTAATTGAGTAAGCATTCAGAATTCCAGGATTTCCTGTATCTTTATATTGAAATGAAAATAACCAACACTTCAACTACAGTATTTTTTGTACCTGTATACTTTTTATTGTTGTAAATAGGGGAAATCTCCCATCAGTTTTACTCATGGAACTTCAAATAATAACTAATTAATGGCAATTATCAAGAAGATTGGATATTGTAGAATTCAGTGCCCCAGGGCCGGCCAAATAGCTCAGTGGATGAAAGCGCCTGCAAACAGACACAGGAAACAGGCCTTGGGTCTGCCCTGTCGGCCCTGCCTCCAGAACATGCTGAGACAGCAATTGAGACTGGGCTTGGTGGTGTGCACCCATAATCCTACCTCTTGGGAGGCTGTAAATAAGCAGATCACTATGAGTCCGATCTAGTAGTGAGACCCTGAACACCCTGTAGACCTTGGCCTAAAATACAAAAAAAAAAGAAAAGAAAGAATTCAATGCCTCCCCAAGGGAGAAATTATATATTAATGTATTGCACCACTAAATGCCACTGAATTAGAATATCCTGTTAAGGTCATATACACAAAAGTCCTTCAATTTAGCCAACAGACAGACAAGAGGTTCTGTATTTTTATATTTAGTAAATTATGCTGCATACTTAAAAGAAACTTTCTCTTAAAATTCTTTGACTTAGGATCAGGGCAAATAATACGTACACCGCTGATGTTGACAGGGGCTATGGAGGTCTATCAGACATTTGAAAAAAACTCACCCACTGTTGGCCTCACCTGGGGTAATTACTGTGAGAGCTGATAATCCAACATTCACCCACTTGCCATTTTTCCTTGGTCTTTCTTCTGATATGGTGTAGCATTTACTGTTAAGGGTAATGTTCCCTTCTGAAATAATACATGAAAAACAGCCAGAAATTATTAGCCGCATGAGAGAATTGGATTATAGCTAGGAAGCCTTGGAAATTTAGAGCATTCCATAGGAACTGCACTCCCCAGAGACTCATCCCCCTACAGTCTGTTTTCTTCTGTTTCTTCCTGAAGGTTCTGCTTGGCTTTAATCTGGAGAGCCCTGCTTTATCTCCTGGGGGCTATGGATGGGTAAGAAAAGAGCAAACATGTGACCAGCTCAATCAGAAAACTATCAAATAATTTCAAATGTAATTTCCATGCATAGTCATTTGTTTTGTTTTGTTTTTGATATTGGGAATTAAACACCAGGCCTCCAGGATGCCAGGAAAATGTTCTATCACTAAGCTATACTCCCTGGCCCTTGAAGTAATTCTTGAAAGAAGCTATGCCCTGAGAAGCTAAAGAAAGAGGAGCTAAATGATTTCAGGGAAAATTTGAGCAGGAGATGTAAAGTATTTTGAGAGAAAAGATTGATTATACACTGCCAGTGAATGTCGAGCAGGCCATGAGAGAGCTACTTAATAGATGTTTAAACATTTACCAAAATGTGATAGTCTACTTTTGGAGGACTGCAGCAGTTTGCCTATAGGCAGGGTTCTAGATTAATGGGCTACTGGATCGGAAGTGCTTGCTGTAGTGTAGGATGGCTCAGTGGTAGAGTGTATGCTGACTGTGCATGATGCCTTGGCTTCAATCCCCAGCACTTGAAAAAAAATCTATAAAGCATAATTATCTATGAAATGCTTCTGGTCTATCTTTTTTCTTTTTCTTTTGACTTATTTACTTATTGGGTAGAGGATCCCACTCTGCAGTTAAGACTTATAGTGATCCTCCTGTTTTGGCCTCCCCAGCACTGGGATCATAGGTGTGCACCACCATGCCCAGTCTCGGGTCCAGCCCAGCATGTCCAGGGTTCTGGGGCCAGCATGGCACGCAGTACCAGGAATTGAACTGGGGTCTTTGCACTTGCCTGGAAGGTTCTTAGACCATTGAGCTATCTCCCTAGCCCATGGTCTATCTTTAAGAGCCAGCAAAACAAACTTGTGTTTGTAAGAGATATTCTAAGCGTAAAGCACTTGTATGTTGATATACCTATATTTTTTAGTCCAACTGAATGTAGGCACAAGTGGAACAATAAATTTCTTATACTATTTCTCAAGGATAATAGATTCAAAAAAGAAAAATTACTTTTCTCAGATCAGCAAGAATATCCTACATTCCTCAGATAAATTTATTCATCTAATTTCTTTTCATTTAGTCCTTTGCCAAAAGGTTATCTCATAACACACTAAAAAAATATGAAATGGATGAATGCATAAATAAGTGAAGATAACAAATAATTATACTCTGGAATATTTTATAGAAATTATAAAAGTAACAGGCTTAAAAACCCTTATAGGGGCCAGGGAGATGGCTCAGTGGAATAAGCACTTCCCTGGCAAGTGCAAGGGCCTGAGTTCAATCCCCAGTTCCACAAAAAAAAAAAAAAAAAAAAAAAACCCTTATAATCCCAGCACCGCATGCTGCAATGGCCCCACCCCCAGACACACTGAGTCAGTACTGAGTCCAGGCATGGTAGCATAAGCCTGTAATCCCAGTGCTGAGGAGGCTGAAAACAGAAGGATCACTATGAGTCCAAGCTGCACAGTGAGACCCTGTACCAAATACATTTTTAAAAATCCCCTGTATGATAAATATTCCTTTTTCAACTCATTCTACCATAGAAAACTAAGTTATTACCTGTTACAGTTTGTGTCTAGATGTCCCCCCAAAGCCTCAGGAAGTCAGAATTTTGTCTTCAGTGGTGGCTGGATCTAGACTGTGTGGTTGATTTGTACTTCATTGCTGGGACTAAGGGTACTGGGATTAAGGTGGATGAATGACCACTGGATCAGTCACTGATTGGATTGGCATTACTTAATCCCCATTGACTGGCAACAATATAAAAAGGCCAGAAAAAGACTGTTAAGTCTCTCTCTTGTTGCTTTTGCTGTCTTCCATTGCTGTAGCATGGAACTTGCCTTGGAGCCAGCTGAGGATGAACACAAACCGCCACAAACTGTGAGCTTAAATACAGCTTTCCTCCTGTAATGTTTGGGTATGGAGGATTTTGTCTCAGCAACAAAGTAATTAAGAGAGCCCCAAATCATGACTTAATAGCATCTTTTAAAAGGAAGTGTCAAACTAGTTTAAGAAGATTTCTCTCTTTCTTTCTTTTCTTTCCTTCCTTCCTTCCTTCCTTCCTTCCTTTCTTCCTCATTTTATGTATTTGGTACAGGGTCTCACTACACAGCTTGGACTCATAGTGATTCTTCTGTTTTCAGTTTCCCCAGTGCTGGGATCACAGGTATGCGCCACCATGCCCAAACTCAGTCACCAGCTAAGCTTGCCCCTGGCGTGGGGCCTGCATGGCACATGGGACCAGGAATCGATACCTCGTTCCTGCACTTGCCAAAGTAGGTGCTTAGTATGCTGAGCTATCTCACTGACCCTTAAGAAGATCTCAGATGAAAGAAGAACCAAGGGAACTGAGATAAATTTGGAGTAAGAAGAAATCCGTATCACTGAGAGATTGATGCTCATTCTTCCCTTAACTATTTCAGGCAGAAGTGTCTTCCATCACGTAGATATGTTGAAGCCCAGTTGTCACTGCCATAGAATTAAACACTGAATCTCTTGTACTTTTTTCTGCATGTGATCATCAAAATAGTTCCAACTTTGTCCTGGCTTCCTTCCCTGTCTTGTCCCTGTGAAAGAACTCGAGGTGATCACTATTTCCACAAAATTATCTGGTTCCAATTTTTTGTCTTCAGGTAAATGAAACCAGCCATTTAAGTAGGCACATATTAATCTTCTCTATACTCACAAGCTTCATTCTGGAGGAATCATATTAATTTTGGCAAAGGACAGATTTTGTTGATAGAATTTTCCTGATGTGATATGCTGTGCCCCAGTACAATCAACTTTGGTAGCATTTTTCCTCAAGTCCTGCTATTTGGTATATTTTTAGAGGCACAGATGCATGACAGATCACACCAGTTTAATCAAGACACATCAAATGGGCTGGGGAGATGGCTCAGGGGAATAAGCACTTCCCTGGCAAGCACAAGGGCCTGAGTTCAATCCCTGGTTCCGCAAAAAAAAAAAAAAGAAAAGAAAAAGGTCAAAGTATCCTAAAATCCAACCCAATGCTTACATTATAAATGAAAGATTCCCAAAGTGTCTTTTTTAGTACATATGCTGCTAAAATATCTTGATGGGCTACTTCTATTACTATTTTTTTCTATTACTATTTCTTTATGGCTACATGCTAATATTTTGTAGGGCTGGTGAGATATCTCAGTGGACTAAAGTGCCTGCTTAGGAAAGCACAGGGACTGTGGCCTGATGCCAGGCCTGCCCCCAGGGTGGGCTGAGCCAGCTGCACAGTCCCAGCTCTGAGGAGGCTGAAAACAGGAGGATCACTATGAGTCCCAGGTGTGTAGTGAGAACCTGTAACCTATATTATTAATGTATTATATAGAATGAAATGTATATATAGATGAATATATACACATTTAATGTATGTACATATGTATATATATATATATATACATATATATAGAATGAAATTGTGTGTGTATATATACAATGAAAATTAATTACTATAAAATGATAATTGAATATAAGAAAAATCAAAGTGTTATTTTAAAAAAATCAAAGAGCACGCTCTCAATACGGTATTGAGAGTCCCTATGATACTCCATCCTTAGGCTCAGAGAGTAAGTACTGGGTTAGCTGATAACAGAAGCTGGTGACCCATCGGACTTGTTCACATAGCTATCAGGGGTTGGTGCTGTTAGCTAGGTACTAAGTTGCAGCAAAAAGATTTCACACGTTGCTCCCTCTGTAACAGATTCATTCACAGACCTCTTTGCCTGAACATGGTTGTTCCCATACCTTCTCAGTGCACTAAGATTGTGTGTGTGAGAGAGAGAGAGAACGCGCGCGTGCACACGCGTGTGCACACTCATTTTCATATATATATTGCTATATTTATCAAAATGCATCAATTCACATCAATCACTTCAACTTTCCCTTTTCAAAATGTTTTCTCCCTTTCAATATTTCCTTCTCCTAGACCAAGAAAGCTGGTTCCTGTCATCCTTAATAAATTTACCTATCTCATCGATTTCCCTGTATGGGATCTACTGAATGTTGTTGCTATTCTCCCCTACTCCTATGTCCCCTTCCCACTTGCACCATGTGGTGGTTAACCAATTAACTGTCAAGGTGAGTAGGGAGCACCCCACTTAACTGTGTCAGCCTGGTTCTGAGTGTGGAAGACCCACTTCAAGGAAGCTTGTTGTCATAATGGTGTAGCCACGGTGGGCCAATCTTGTAAATTTCTGTTTGTAGCATTAAATCTGATTCAGAACACGTGCAGTCTTTTGAAGAGCTTTGCCTCAGCCCTGCTCCAAGATCTTGTAGCACTGGCTAGTACATGCCCCAATACCTCAACCTAGCTCTGCCTTTGAAATAGGCATCCTGTTTGTTCTGCCAAGGTTCTGACATCTCCTGCCAGGTCTACCCTTCCTCTTGGATGCCTTTCTTGCCCTATTCAGATTTTTACTCCAAGCAGAGCATCACACCACCCCTGATCTTTAACCACAAGGTCCAAACTATCTTTACCAGAGCATAGCAATGGAGGATTTGGCACAGGGAGTGGATGTGTCCTCAATTTTTGTATTAGGTCTCTCTAGAGTCATCTGTAAGACAGATAGGCAAGAAGAAATAACTGGCAGAGTAGGTTGAGAATTCTAAGCTATTAAGTATAATGTCCCTAATTTAAGCTATAAAATGATATTATGTAAAAAATAATACAGAATTGTGATTTTGTGTCAGGAGACACATTAAGTAGTCTTTATTATGAAAAATACTACACAGAACTCTATGAATATATATAAAGATGTTTTGGTTCACGACTAATACATAAGACAGTCACAAAGGTCATATTTGATGAGTAAGAAATGCTTTTACTAATAGCATTTTAATTTTCATTTCACAATGTAACACTATACTGATAGCACTCTTCATTTTATTGTTCTGCATAATCTTGGAAGCGCTTCAATTTCCAAAGGAAAAGACAAGGGAGAATTGGTGGTGCAGTTTAGTGATAGAGCATTTTGACTACCTCTGAGTTTAGTTCTTATCACTGAAAATTATTTTTAAAACATTAAAAAGCAAGAAGAATTTTCTCTAATGAATAGTCTTGCTATACCATTTATGTTAGCCATAAACTATGAAATAATGCTGCTTCTACCTTGGTTTTCAGATCTGCAAATGGAAACTGAGCTGAAGATGCTGCTAGTAGGTCAGTCGGATTTAAAAGCAAGAGCAGATTTTGCTCAAGGTGAGGACCAGAGGTTGTTAGACTAATACACAGGTCATCCAGTCAGATTTGAATTTCAGATCAATAATGAACAGTTTTTAGCATAATCATGTCCCAGTTCTTAACATGGGACATATAATAAATTTTTTTTGTGTGTGTGTGGCAGAACCAGGGGTTGAACTCAGGCCTTTGCACTTGCCAGGGAAGCATTTATTCTTCTGAGCCATCTCCCTGACCCTAGTAAAAGTTTATTAGCTGAAATTCAGTTTAACAGTTTGTCCTCTTGTCTTTGTCTGCCAAATCTGGCAATCCTAAGTAAGAAGCTGAAAGATCTCATTTACTTGTTTTTCTCAAGCCAGGGGGAAAAATCACAACCACTTTACCCAGCAACGAGAACGTGACCACAGCCAAACAACTGCATAGAGTTGGGAGTTCTTCCAGATAGTGATTAAAACTGAAATTGATTAATAAAAAATGAAAAAAGAAGCCCTTCAAGAAACTGAGGGAGATACAGAAAAAGGAAACAAGAAAATAAGACAGAAGAAAACACAAGGGAGAAGAAGGAAGGGAAGAGGAGGAAGAGAGAGAATAGAAGAAAGACTGAGCCCTGCTGGAAACAACTAAGCCATGCCCTCCACTTGGTAGGAACAGGATGAATTCAAGGTCCACCAGAAATGAACCACATGGCTGTGCCATCTTTAGCTCCACAGTGAAAATAGCTCTTATCTCAAAAATCGTGATCAGACAATCATATGGCAAAAAAAAACTCTAGTAAGCTCATCATCCTGTCTTCAAAGAAGTAACTGGCTGAGCCCTTATATCTATGATCCACGTAGTCCTAGGCTCAGAGTGATGTCCCACAGTGAAAGACACGTTTGAGGTAGAAGAGTAGGACGTGGCTGCTCGAGCTGAGGAAGGAGACCCGAGTTGTTCATTAGAAAGATCTCAGAGCTTGTGCAGAGCAGTACCCAGAGCCTGGCAGGTAGATTGGCCTCACAAGAACTCCAGCAGGTTTTCAATAGGACGGCATAGACCTGACATCAGCCTGAGGCCAGCGCTGCCTCTCAGGACCCATATGTAGAAGTTCTCATGGGTTTTACTAAGATTTAGACAGTGTACGAGGAGGAGTGAACCATGAAGAGCTTACTATTGTAGCTTTCCATAATACCCCATATGACGCTTCCTAAGCACAGTGCATACTTTTCTTCTACCCTCCTTTTCTCTGCAGAGCTAGTTTCCTTCCAACTCTTTATTTTTACTTTGTCCAATAAACTTTGTCACTGTTCTTTTTTTGTTTTTACTTCTTGTGTTTTTATTTTGTTTTGTTTTGTGTTTGTTTCATCTAGATCTTTGAGATGAGAAGAACCTGAAATCTAGCTCCAGAGAGACAGGCAGGTAACTCCCATCTGGTCACCAATAGTGGGTGAGCCACTTCTAAGAGTAGGCTACCCAATAACTCTTCTGTAGCATTCTCTGTATCAACCATCTCTGAAATAAGCTTCTCCAGATATGCGGTAAACATTTGTCTATGATCAGAGAAATTGTAGAACTAGGAAGATGTGAGCTGAAAAGAGATCAGACTGTACCAATAGATAGCTATCACTGCACCATTAAGGGAAAAACAAAGCTACTTAACAAAAGGAAGGCCAGGCAGACATAGACGAGCCAGAGTCCACAGCAGCCTCTGCTGTAATTGAAGTTGCTGATTACCTCTGTCAGCAGATAAACAAGCAAGGTTACCATTGCCTGTGTCCTAATAAAACCACCACCTAAAAATTTCTCTAGAATTGGAAAGTTCTGAAGGTTTCTTGATCTAAAAATGTCTTCTTAAATGGGGACAGCAACTTCATCTCAGTATCTCAGGGACTGCACTTCTTAAGCAACAAGGAAAAAGGATTTGGAGAGGTTAGGAGGAAAGCCACTTCATCCCAGCCCTTCTGGGGTAGACCGCTTACTTGGGCTGCCTTCTCCCCTGGGGACTTCCTCATCTTTTTTACTTGTTTATCTCAAGCCAGACCGGGTGACCAACGCCAGACTCTCGTTTCCACCTTTCATGTAAGCAGGCACCAGTGAGTGAAAAGCCGTCTTAAACGTACTCATACAGCTCCTTAGATCAAAACAGGTAATCCACTTAAATTAGGGCGGCACTGATGAATACTGGGAGAAGTGACTGTAGACACGAGTTTCCCGAGCATTTTCTGGGGCAGCTGAGTTGTCTCCATCTGGTGACACCCCGAGGGTGTCCTATACTAGGACATTAGTCTGGGTTGTACCACATCATCTGATATGTTTCCTGTTAGAATGAATTTCTGTCACTTGCAACTATAAATTGATATATTCTTTCTACACAACCCTACAATATAAGAAATGTAAAGATGAATTGGATGAACCCCATCCTCAAGCAATTTACAGGGTAGTGGGGGACAGGGTAAGTAACCGTAATATTCTGTAGCCTCTGAGACAACAAAAGAGCGTGGACAGAACCCTTGAGACCCAGCTGCTAAGACCCAAATTCTGGCCCCACTCACCATTGTAAACTGCTTTTCCTTGGACAAATGACAAGCCTCTCTGCTTCAGTTTCCCTATCTATAAAGTAGGAATTATTCATGACTGTCCTACAAGGTTTTGTGGTGCAGAGTCCTTGTTGCCTCCATCTCCACCCACTCCATGGCATTTCTGGGCCGGATGCTGTTCCACTAGATTCTAATTTTCTGACTCCTTTACAGTGTAGTCACATGACTAAGTGTTAGCAAGTGGAACCAGAGCCAAAGTGCTGCTCACAGCTTCAGCTTTCCTGACTTGAAAAGAATTCCTTAGCCTGAGCTTACCCCTCTGCCTTACTTTTCCACCCAGCTGTGTGGAAATAACTGTAGGGGAAGAGAGGCAGTGGTGAGCCTGAGCCTAGTGGGTGGCAGAATCACTGTGGAGCACGGACCAGACCGTTTCAGGGAGACCTCAATATCTTTATTCTCTGGGCTTTGCATCCCTGGGAATCTTTGTCACAGCAACTGTGTTTTTTTATGCTAAATGCTACAGTTCTGACAAGGATTAAATACACATATTTTATATGTGTATCACAACAGCATCTGGTTTGAAGCACACACTTAAGTGTCTTTTAGCTAAGGTTAGTCCCCTGCCCTCCTGAGGCCCTAATACACGAGCCAGCTGAGTCATGGCTGCTGTCCCTTATCATTTTGCTAGCATTGAAATGATCTATCAGGGAATAGGGAGTGGGTACTTTTGTGCATTCTGAGTTGGGGCCCATGGAGGGCCACATGAGGAGTCTAGGCTCACTGTCATGGAGTCCACTGGGGCAAGAAGAAAGTGAGGCAAAGGACCACGGAGCTTTGAACCAGGGACAGGCCATACAACCTCTAGAATTATAAAAGTGAGGGACAGTGCAGTGAGGGACGGTGCAAACAGAGATCAAGAGCTAGGAGATGGCAGTCCCGGCAGGGAATTGTGGGCCTAGCACAAAGTCAGTTTCAATC
Organism: Ctenomys sociabilis; assembly: GCA_004027165.1. Classification (NCBI taxonomy): domain Eukaryota; kingdom Metazoa; phylum Chordata; class Mammalia; order Rodentia; family Ctenomyidae; genus Ctenomys; species Ctenomys sociabilis. The sequence continues at coordinate 12,276 of PVKA01008779.1, forward strand.
TTTTTCCTCAGTAGCATGCACATATTTATTTTGCATTTCAGTTTAATATTCAAGGGATCTCCACATAACCTCCTTAAGGAAATAAATAGTTTTATATCAGCAGCTCATGTCATTCCATTGTATTGGGCTAGCAAAGAGATGTGCTCAGTGAATAGTCTGTTTGCTCAAGCCAACTGTTCAATGCCTGTACAGGCAGCTTTTCCAGGTTTGGTTGTCTGTGGTGATACAAGAGACCTGAGATACTCAGCTCTGTTCTAAAGCAGTAGGAGGGACCTCTAGGATTACAGCAGAAGAGGAGGAGAGAACTAGGGTTCCAGGAGTACCCACTAATATACATTTGACATTGACAGTGTATTCTTTACTTCCAATAACTCATGACATTTTATTACCCCAGTTTTTAAGATGAGAAACCTAAATTGCAAAGGGCTTACATAACTTCTTAAGGTTACAGATTTAGCAAGTGGAGGAACCCGTTGGTGTTCATGTCCAATGCACTTTGACTGTGAAGTCTATGCCTGTGTCACTCTGTCTTGAGGGCACACCCCTGAGGGTCCTGCCATCCAGACAAAGCTGGATTTCCTCCACAAAATGGGGTGATGGTTGCTGAACCATGTAACTAGATAAAATGAGATAATATACAGGTGAAGAACAGTGCTTAGCACATAGTACATGTCAAATCACATGAAGGTCCCTACTTGATACATGTAAGAATTTTTGTATGTAATTTAAGTTGGTAAAGATTCAACGATGTTTCATTGACTCTGAAAACCTGAGACTGACTTTTCATTCTGGCCAGGCTCTTTGAGTTGGGCATGGACTGCTTGTTCCATTTTGGTATTAAGTAAAGAATTGCTATTAAATAAAAGGAAATGTGACAAAGGTCTCTTCTTGGTTGTTCCAGAAGGTAAATAAACCAGTGCAAGTTACTGAGAGGCAGACTCCAACCGTATTAGAAAAGAGGGAGAATCTCTCCCAAGGGAGTAAGAGAGTAAGAGTCACTGAATGTGTCCCAGCTGACCAGGGCGTCATCTGGCACAGGTGGCCTGTGACAGCATCCTGCCCTGGACAGCGACATGGGACTGCAATGACCTGATCCATTGTTTTTGGTAAATTTCTCTGACTTTTTGGTAGGTTGGAGAGAACAGTTCTGTCTACTTCCTGGGTAACTTCAGGACATCTCAACCCTGGAATGTGTATGGATTATGCTGGCTAGGGGCTGTTTTCCTTCTTCAAGAGCCACTTTTCCCATTTGTCTTTCCCTGCACCTTTGGAGGGAGGATTGTGTTGAGCATCTGCTCTGGGATTCATGTCCTGTCCTCCAGCTATGACGAACACCCCCGTTCCTGTGGGGGTGGGAGGCTTGGCTCTCCTTTTAGAAATTCCCTTCTGTGCTGAGCTAATCACACCCTCGGTACATTTCACATCTTATTTTTAGGAGCAAAGCATAAAGAATCCCAGCACCAACAGCAGTTTCTGTGGCAACCTGTATCACCCCCCCTCCCCGCTTGTCCAGCTGTGCAGAATTAAATTCTAAAAGAGGCCATTTTACATCATGTAAAGGAGATTCACAGCAAAGGTCTTTTATAACTAAAGGGTTTCTTCTAAGCTAAGAGAGAACTAGATGGGAATTTGGTTGGGGGTGGGTGGGTGAACAAAAGACACAGAACCTTTTACTTAGAACAAGAACTATTATAAAATCCCAGGTGTGCACACTCATGCCCTAGTTGCCTTGATTTTTTTTTTCCCTGCAGGACACCATGTTAGACACAAAAATAGCAGTTAGACCAATGGAAACTAGGTTTGAATATTTATATCTGAGGAGTTTGTTGATAAGTTCTTCCTTCGCCCTCTGTTCATAACCTTCCAGGCTGGGCTATATTACACTTTGGTATGATTCTCACATTTTCTTGAATAACTCTTTCAAGTCAGCCATCTCAGTTCCCAGGGGGAGTTTTCCAAATGCCCTCTTCTAACACCATCTATACAGGCAGGGTCTTCCAGGGTCAAGCCGGAGGAGGAGGAGGCCACAAAAGCAGCTCCCTGAAAAGGCAATTTTGGGGACACCGAAAGACCACCGGTCGCAAATGATCCCTCCCGAGTCCGTGCCATGTCTTGGATTACCATTGCAACCACTGGTTTGGGTTAAGTCATGTGTTACCATGCAATTCTGAGAGGGAGACTTACATTTTATAACCATATTTTGTATTCTACTTGCTTCTAAGAAAACAGGAAGCATCCAGATGAAAAAAAGGGCTCTCTCCCAGGAAAATTTGTACAGACAGCAATAAATGTGAGCTGCAATCTAGACTAATATCATTACTATGTTTAAAAATTAATTAAGCTCCAAGTTTCCTGAGGCCAACAAAAGCAGTATTTTTATTATAATTCATCACATGATCACCACTTGTTCAAGGGAAAAACATCACGGTCCAGAAAGGTACTCTCAGCCTCTTGTTTTCAGGCTGAAAAGACTACCAATTTGCTGAGCTGACTAACAGCTATGTGCACTCAGGGATTCTGGAAAGTAATGTTCTTTGCTTCCTGGGAGAGTTCTCCCCACACCAAATGCTTTCTGTTGATGCTCTTCCAAAGTTCTGTTTCTCTTCATCTAAATGCCCCACATTTGCTTACCCAGCAGGCCTGACTCATTGTCTTACCTGACAAATGCTAACATATTTCTTGGAGGAATTTAGCCCACTCACATTTATTTTAACCACTTATATACATAGTCATATTCTTGATGTTTTATCTTGCATTCTTCATTTTTCATTATTTTCTATTGTTTCTCCCTCTTTCCTGGCTTCTATCAGACAAACTAGGTCAGGACCTTACCTACAGTTACCTCTTAGTACATTACTACCCAACACTCCAGCAATGAGATCAGTTATTCAAAATACTGTCTGTGACATTCCATCTTTCCTTCTACAGCAGGGATGCATTCTGCTAGGGTGCTGCATGGCAACACCACAGTCCTGGAACTCAGGATCTCTGCATCTGGATCCTGCTCCCTCACCCACACTTCAGTCAGAGGAAAGGGGGAAGAGGAAGACCCTTTCTCTTTAGGTAGCTGGCCTGGAAGGCACACGCATCATTTCTACATACATCCCTACAATCAGAAATCAGTCATAGGCCACCCTTGCCCTGAAGGGAGTCTGAGGTACCTAGACAACCATGGAGGCCCTGCTCCCAGCTAAAAATCTTCTGATCACAGAAGGGGTAGGCAGATGTTTGGAGTACCCAGCAGTCTCTGCTACCACTGAAATACTGGCTTTCTGTTTTGCTGTAAACATTAACTAGCAACTGAAACCCCACATTCAGTCAAAATAAAGCCATTATTATATTACCATAGTTTGGCTAAGTGTCCTCCAAGGTCCATGTGCTAATGGGAGGGGTGGAACCTCTACAAGGTGGGGCTCCCAGCGAGGAGCTTAGCTCTTGAGGGCGCACCCTTGGAGGAGACTGGGATCAGGCCTCTCTCTCTCTCTCTCTCTCTCTCTCTTTCTCTCTCTCTCTCTGCTTCTTGCTTTCTTCAAGCAGCTTTGTTCTGTCACGAGCTCTTCCTGCTTTATCACAATCCCCCAGCCATTTCTGCCTCCCACATCTTAGATGGCCCATTTCTGAAACAATGAACCAAAATAAGCCTCTCCGTTTTCCCAGGGGTTTTGTTGTAGTAACGCAAAGCGGATGAACAGGTATCTCTGCCGTTTTTCTTTTTTAAAGAGAATTAAAGAAACATTTTAAAATATTAGAACAATACAGAATTTCAATAAGCAGAATGATAAGAATTCAACAATATGCTCTATTGCATATTGTTGAGTTCAAACTAGTTGTTCTGATTACAAGACATACAGGCACATTCAGAATCCAGTTACACGAACCTGACTGTTATCTCCTGAGGCAGTATACGCTCTGCTCATTCCAAATATGGGTTTTCAGTATCCCACAGCCTTTATTTAATTGATGTGATTATTTTATTGATAGTCAGTTCCTAAGATATGACCTCCAGACTTCTAGAACAATTCTCTCTCTCTCTCTCTCTCTCTCTGCATTCACAGAGAAAGAAGCAGAACCTGAACAAGATTTAATGCTTTTGCTTTGAAAGGCCTAGCTTTTAATTATGGTGATTTACATATGAGTTGTGTGTTTGCTTATGGACAACATGAAATGAAATGTTTGCTAATGTGAGAACGCCCATCTGGGGAAGAAACAGCCCTCCTCAGATAGTGCGTGTCAGTGACTCGGCTCCCTGTGGTGCTAACTGTTCACAGAACCTCAGTCATCATCCTCTTTATGAATAATTTTCCATTCGTTTATATGGGCATCTAACAGTTTGTTTACATGTGCTGTTGGAAAAAAAAAGCCAAAATCATTTGGCTGGCCATCAAAAACTGTCTCTATTTTTGTTGTTTCAAGTGCCTCGATTCAATGCATTTTAACAAGTTTTTTTTAACAATGTATGAATTTGAGTCAGAGGCACTAGAGGAAAAGCTGGGCTGACATGCACTTATTAGAGGATAGAAAGGGATGAGACGTCACCTACTGCTTGTCGTGCAAGCACCTCTTAAATGCACGCTCTCTCCCCTCCAGACCTGAAGTATTCCTGTGGTAACCGGTCACAAGCCCCTTGGCACGTCTCCTTAAGAGGTCTCAAGTCCGAAGTCGTGCTTGAGTGCTTCTCCAGGTTTGCTCTCTCCCAGACTTCATCAGCATTCATTAGCGTCTGGACTTGCAAAGCTGCTTCTCCTCCACAGCCATTAGAGGTTTAGAGTTCATTATGTGGGAGGATGTCTCAGCCCAAGCAAAGGCAAATGGGAAACGCGGGGTCATTTCTGTGGCAGCAGAAATAACCCTCTTCTCTGTGTGGTTGTCCTCCTGCTTTTTGACAATTTAACAGTGAAACTTAAAGTGTACAACATTACAATACATTGATTCTTCTTTTTAAAAAAATTTTACTAGTGCCTTTGCAGTATAGAATGACTACATTCATCATGGGAGTTGGTATGTGTACACAACACATCTTATCTCCTTTTGTGTCCAGATTTTTTCTTACACACAAAAAGGAATTTGGACTCTCTTTCAAGCTGTACCAAGCAGCTCCTATGTACTGTAGCAGCAAACCAGTCTATTCAAACTGCCTGCTGTTTCTTTCTGATGCTAAAGGTAGAATTCGAATCTTAAGTGACCCAAACTGAAAACCCACCACCCAGGGGTCCATAAGCAATTGCTGCACACTGTTGCAGAAACTGGGATCTGTGCTGTGGGCAAATCCTTAGCAGGTTTTGCTTTTGTTATGGTTTTGTGGGGATTTGTTTTATTAACTTTTTATTTAAAGCACATCTTGATCAGGCTCCTGGGGAGAGGGGGGTACTGACCCTTGCAGGTGATAGACGTGGCTCTTCCTTCGTCCCCTGCCTCTCCCCTCCCTACCAACCTGCTCCATCTCTGCATCCCCTTCCCTTTTGCAAAAGCACAACCTCCGCATTTCCTATGAAGTCTTTTATTTTGCTGTTTATATTTTAGATTTCTAATGTAAAAGAAGCCAGGTTACACATAAGCTTGTCTTTCTGATTTGTTTCATGTGGCAGACGGTCTCGAGATGCTTCCATTTTCCTATAAGTGATTCAAGTTTATCCTTCTTTACAGCAGGGTAGTACTCCCCTCTGTATAAATACCACTTTTGTCCATTCATCTGTCAGTGGACATGCAGACTCCTTCCAAGGTGTAGGCACTCTGAATTGTACCGCTATAAGCATGAGTGTGCTTGCATCGCTGTAGTGTAACAAGTAAGGAAGCGGGGTCAAATGGAATTTCTATTTTTAGTTGCGTAGTTTGTTTTGGAAACAGGGTCTTGCTAAGTAGTGCTGACTGGCCTTGAGCTCACTGTATACTACAGGCTGGCCTTGGACCTGCAGGGTCCTCTTGCTTCCGCCTCCCATGTGCTGAGATCACAGGCGTGCGCCACCTCACTGGCTCTAGTTTTAGTTTTCTGAGGTCAGTAGGAATTTGATAGATGATATGATGTTATTGCTAACTGAACAACAAGCAGGAATTAGCACTGTAAACATGCTTTCTAGAAATAAAGAATGGCTGTGGTTGGTGGCCCACGTGGAATCCCAGCGCTCAGGAGGCTGAGACAGGAAGGAAGATCCCTGGGAGGTCTAAGACAGGCTGGCTACAGTGAGACCCTGACCAAAAAAGAAAAAGAACTAAAAGAGATCAATGTGGTCACTTCTAGGGCGCAGTCACCCGCCCTGGACTACTAGAAGCCGCTTTTTTATTATAAGATCCAAGCTTCCCGACCACAATGTTGTCTGAACATTTAAATGTAAGATGTAAACTTGAAAAAAAGATAATTAAATTTAAACGTGATAGATGGGAAGGGCTTATTTTACGAGCTCCAAATTCTAATTCTGGCCTTCACCAGCCGTGGAACTTGCAGCCCTGTGCGGCTCCAGGTGGACGCCGCTCTCCAGGGCCCAACATCTCAGCCAGCAGAGGCGCTGTTCTCAGCTCAGTGCCAGTGTCCCCGGCAAGCACAGACTGAAGTAAAAGATAAGAGAGAACACTGAATCCGCCAATCCCCAGGACAGCTGAGGACACTCAAACATTCACCCTGGAAGCCTCTGATTTGCCCACTGAGGCACAAGACATCCAGAGACCTCTGACCGCTGGTCTCTTCCTAAGATCTTGCCTGATGTCCCTTGCCTTGTTTCAATTCCCACAGAACCCCACTTCCCTTTGTTTCCTACAGACAGCCTTTTCGCTCTCTCCCTGCCTGTGCTGGGGCCCAATTAAGTCCTCTCCATGTTGCCTAAACACAGGCTGGTGCCCTCTGCCGGTGTCCACCTTATGCCGTTCCTTACAGGTACAAGGTACCTCCTGATTCACCTTTTTGTCTATGAAAGTGGATATTTCGGTCTTCACCTGCTACATAAAATTTTTGACGGGAAAGTGAGAACAAAAGGAGTGAGAGAAACAGGAGAAAGAGAGAAATGGAAGAAAAGAAGAAGGAAAAGCAGGAAGGCAAGGAGAAGGAAAGCACTTTGGAAATACAAAACTAAAATAAAAACAAAAAATAGTATATACATTTGTGGGATTTTGTTTGATTTTTGAGATGGGCTGGTCTTGAACTCCCTGTGTACCAGTGCTGGCCGCAGGTCTTGTTTTACCAGTAGACAAAAAGCAGACCACTCCACCTTAATTTGGGAAAAGCCCTGAACAACTGAAACCATACAAATACGGATGCTCCTAACTGAGACATTTTCATTCAATTTAGTAATATAAACTGGATGGGTCTTTAGAAAGACTACCCTTAATGAAAACTGCTTGAACGCCGTCCTACAGGGGCACGTAGGGGTAATCACGGCATAATTAGACTCTGGCTAATGTGCTATCTGTTAGTTATTGTGACTGCCTTGGCGTGGAGCGGATGGGATGTGGAACCGCAGTCCTTCCCACGTCCAGTTTCACTGGATGGCTGGACTTGGGATTGGCACAGCATGCGGTACCAGGGATCAAACCTGGGTCCTTGTGCTTGCCAGGCAGACAATTAGACTGCTGAACTATCTCCCCAGAAAGATTGACCTTAGACTTGGAGAAGCGCCCTTTCTCTTTGTGAATGACTGACAGTAGTAGAAAGCGAGGCCGTTGAGGAAACAGCGTGAGCTATGCGATGTGTAGAACATGAGGTGGCGGGTCAGAGGAAATGCTCTGTAGAGTACTTCTGCTCAGAGGCCTGGTCAGTGGGCTCTGCTTAGCTCTCTCTAGCCCAGAATTGCCCATCCTTACTCCAAACTGAACCTCTTCTCCAGATGACATTTGTTCATGCCCACAGACTGCCTTTCTGAAGGGTATATAGGAAGTGCTGTCAGCCAGATGTCTTCCCAGCATGCATGGAGGGATTGGAGAAACACACATCAGTGTCTCCACACCCAAAGAGTCAGACAGTCGGTGAGGGTTGGCCTGAGGACTTGCATTTCTAGTAAGGATGTGCATTTACGCTGCAGGGGCCAGGGTTCACAATTTAAGAATGAATCACAGACTAAAATGGCCCATTTCCACCTTTGTCTTTTTAGAGTAACATGAATCAAGGAACAGTCTTAGAACTCATGCCCTGAGCAGTATCTACATGGTCTGATTATAACACATAGTGAACATTTATGTCATTATGATAAAAGACACAGTGCCATGAACCCATCCTCAAAATACCCCACCTTTCTTTGTACACATTTATTCTATTGTTTTGTCACTTTCTGAAGCTATTCTGGAAGTTTTCTTTCCTGAATATCTAAGTTGTGGTGTCATGGCTGCCTTCCTGTTTTGAATAAATTCAAGACATTCACCTTTTCTGCTCATTTTGACTTTGGGGAAGAGCCAGAAGTTACATGGTGTCAGATCTGGAAAGTAAGATAGACAAAGACCCCCAGTAATGTTCTTTTTTTTTTTTTTCTTTTTGTCTTTTTGAGACAGTGTCTCGCTATGCAGTTCAGGCTGGCCTTAAGCTCACTTTGTAGCTCAGGCTGGTCTCAAACTCACAACAATCCTCCTGCATCAGCCTCCCAAGTGCTGGGATTACAGCATGCGCCACCACGCCCAGCCCCAGTAATGTTCTTACAAGCTTATCTTTCCACTGTATAGCACTAGGCAGTTGTATTCACCATATTTTTGATCATGCCTAATACAGATGTTCAGGAAAGAGGACCTCCAGAGCTGCTTCAGAAATGGCAAGAATGACAGGATAAGTGTGTTCAAAGTGAGGAGGAATATTTTGAAAAGAATTAATGTCAAAATTCTCTTTTATAGTAATGCTTACAAAAATTAAATATTTACCTTATCTTTCACTCACGTCTCTTCTGTCTTGGAAATACAGAGACACCTTGAGGAAGCCAATCCTAGAGATCAGATTCAAGAAACAGCTACCCACTCCATTGTCGCAAGGGTTATAAAACCAACAGGCTCGTAGGCTATTATTGAGCTTCCTGGTTGCTTTGACCATTTCATAGCATTTTTTGTTTTCTAGAGTAAAACACATGAAAAGAGATGGTGTTTTCCTCACTCATCTCAGCTCTGGAGCATTTTCTGCCATCTTGCCACCTTAGGAGCCACTTGGGCACTCCAGCTTGTGTTACCACAGCAGTACAGCGCCTTGTCAATTAAATCTGAAGAAACTCAGTCATTAGGCGAGCTGGAGTGCATAATAAACAACTGGTGCTGTTGATTGCCTCGGCTGAATTGATTGTGTGCCTCAGAGACACAGTAGAAACTCTTCAGTTTGTATGACAGCTTTACATTTTTGCTTCCCAGTAATTATAGTGTCTACTGAGCCAGTCCTTCCAAAAGAATGCTGTGAAATGTTCTGAATTGCCACCTCATTTACAATGTATCATTAGCTTTATTATATTTACCTGAAATAAAGAATTACCAAAAACAACATGCAAGTGCATCAGAGTAGATGCGTGGCATGTTCACTGCCCAAGTTCAGCTAGAGAAGTTAAATACCCACACTGTAATTATTTCTGTATCTTTGATGCAATTAAAAATGATACATATTGTCAGCCCACAAATGTGATTGTGTTTCATTCCAAATTGCTCTGGGCATTGCCTCTTGGTACAGCTGCTTATAGCAATGAGCCTCAAAAAAAAAAAAAATGGCAAGGTCCCTCACTGTATTTCAAAAAGACTTCCCGAGCCAGCCATCTCTCCATCTCTAATGTGGTAACTAGCGTGACTGCAAGCGCTGAATTTGTGCCCCTCAGACACTCCAATGTGATGCGTATAATTGGCCGTGGCCCTAGTGGCTTCGCCCCGGATCCCATTCCCGACTGGACTACAATTGTGGCTGCAGTCGCCGTGTGGCACCCAGCTAATGGCAGAGCACGACGAAGCATTCCTGAGCAACTCGAGCATGCTTGCTATGGCTTGATGTGGTCTCCCCTAATCACCAAGATGGTAGTATTGGCAGGGGGCCTCCGGGAGCTGACTAGCTAATGAGAGCTCCTCCCTCATGAATGGATTAGGGACCTACGCAAAAGGACATGCAGGAGTGTGTTCTCTCTCCCACCAGACGAGATGCGGCAATGGCCCAACCTACCACCCACTTCTGGTCCACTCAGCTGGACTTCACAACTCCTGGACTATAAGGAAATAAATTTTTGTTATTTATCCCTGAAATACGCTGTTATTAGCAGCACAAATGGCCCAAGACTGTCTGTTGGTGAATATGCTGGTTTAAGGACAAAGTATGACCCATAAAGATGCCCAATGTCCTGGCTTCTGTACGAGTCAAATTTTGTTTTAGTCGGAAGACTCTTTTTGCCCGCTGATACTCTTTCTCCTTTTCTCTTTATCAGCATTACATACATGAATCTCTTGTGCATCTAATCTTAGTACTTCTCAGGAGTCTGAAACCAACACAGGGAGTAAACATCACACAAACAAAATAAAAATAACCTGTACTTTATGAGTGAATTTTAATAGAGGAAAAAAATATTATGCTTAAATTTAAGAAAGAAATCTAAAAATTTAATAATTTCTTTTTATAGAGTCACATGTGAAAGTGTTAAACCACTTGATGATGTGTCCTTTCTACTTGGTATATCAAAAATCTAAGATACAGTAGGGCTATGATTAAAAAATCTACTCAAAGATTAATGGAGTCATTGCGAACACTCTTATGTGAACATATAAAATCTTTGATTACTTTTTTTTCTTTAATGCATTATTTAATACAGGGTCTCACTACGCAGATCAGACTCGTAGTGAGCCTCCTGTTTTCAGACTCCCTGACACTGAGATTGAAGGTGTGCACCACTGCACCCAGACTCAGTCACCAGCTTAGCACACCTAGGGGCAGGGCCAGTATGGCTGCAGTACCAGGGATCAAACCCTAGGGCCTGTGCTTGCCTAAGCAGGTGCTTAGTCTACTGAGCTATCTTGCTGGCCTTTACTCTTAATAATATATTTTAGCTTGTCTCATTTCTTTTTTCTATTAGAAAATCTTTGTGGCAGCTATATGAATGCCAATTAAAACTAAAAATAAGCATCATTTAGTTGCATTACCCATGCTACACAAAAACTCATTTACCATCTTATTATGCTTTTGTTTTTTGTACTTATATGTGCATTCATAAAAATACATGCATGCATACATTACACATAAGAATATGCTGAGGTTATACTTAGTGTGAATTTTAGTATTCTCCTTTTTGCTAGCGTATTAAATTTTTTGTAGAGTATTTCCTCTTTTTTTTAATAGGAGAAAGTACAAATGCAGCCTGCCTCTGCCAAAGATTATACAGTTAAGTTTCCCACATTTGGGAAAATTTTAGGGGTCAACACATCTGGAGTGAAATGGATGAGCCTTGCCCTGGGAAAACCTTTAATGATGATAGTGTCTCCCCTGCCATGGGAAAGTGCTCTACAGTATTTACCACTTTCCAGGGCTATGCACTATTCTATAATGATCACACTATTAAATTTAATATTCCTCTATCATTTATATTTAGGTAATTTATAATTTTCTGGCTACTATAAATAGCCCATAGTGAATATCTTTGTCCATTAGATCTTTCTCTCGTTTTGAAACTGTTTCCTTTAAATTGGTCCTTCCATGTCCTTCCTGGCTTCCAGACAAGTTTGCGTCTTGAGAAGAACCAACAGGCTCACTTCCCATCTACAGAGCACGTTGGAAGCACTGGGCAGCAGTCAACAGCCACATTGTCCCACTACCTCGTCTCCTGCCTTCAGCAAGTCCCTTCATAATGGTGCTCATAGCTGCAGAGTCAGGCAGTTGGAGTAGACGGTCCTCAGGGTCCAGTCCATGTTTAATAGTCTGATTTGATCAGTGGTCCTGTCTCTTGCACGATGCCATCATTTTTCTATACCCTCTAGGGCTGTAGAAGCCAAAGGAGCACCATGGGCAGTGGATCTTGGATATTATTGTGCTTGATGCCCTATAGAACACTACACGTCATATCGGAAGATGATCACTTCTACAGCTCTCCATCCACATGGCTTATTGTCTGTGGCTTTTAAAATTACTTTTGGCTCGTAGGTGTTGTAAAGTGTATTGCGGCCGAGTGAATCTGTGCACTGAGCCTTCTAATATGAACCCCCACCCCCCCCAAAAAAATGAGCCCAAAGCAAAATATCATTAGCTTGATAGGTATTAAATCTTGTATTTAAAATTTTGGTTTTTCTTTCGTGTTCCCTGCCTTTTCATCTTATTCAATCTTCACTTTAAAAAAAAAAAGTGTTAGAAATTTCTCCATGCATATCCTTGTGCCAGGAATGGGGTTGCACGGACATTGTTTTTGATGTTGAGGAATCTCCGACACGAGCACCAAGGATAGAGGAGGGGGGAGAAGGGTGAAGAGGCACCTGAACAATGGGCTGATGTGGCAGTGCCTGCCACGCCTCTTGTGGGAGGTCAGGAAAGGCAGACAATAAGGATGCTGAATTTGGAGGAATTGGATCCAGTACCTGCCTACTCCTCAGAGAGATGATATTTGGAGGAAATGGGACCCCAGGAGCTTTTCACCCAAAGTGGCAAGCCGTGGGGTCTGCCAAAGGGAACATTTCAAGGTCTAGGATCTAAACTCATGAAGAGTCCTTCCTGATGATACTCATGAGCTTGCAGCCGTTGTTTTATACAGCGGAAGTGAGGCAGCTCTGGAATGCCCAGGAAGGGCACTAACATGTAGGGAGGCCTTAGGAAACGGGAGTACAGAACACCCAGTGGCTGCTAGTGCAGAGAATCAAGGCTAGCTGCCTGGGTGTGCTAAGCTGGATGTAGGAGAAAATGCAATTGCTGCCAATTGCTGTAAATCCCTAATTAGGTGTCTCTATTGCTTTTAATAACAACCCCCCTTTATGAAATACAGACATGCTGGCTATTCACTCTCATCTTGGGAGCTTTCCCTGGCTTTATTATCAAGGACTCTGGGGAATATAGGAAAGATATATCTGTCTTCTCTAGATAGATGCAAACACAGAAGGAGTGAATTGTAGGATTCTAAGAAAGCTAATATCAATCAGTTGATGCTGGCCTAGGAGATATTTTCTCAACAAGGGTGTTTTTACAGACTGTATTCTGTCCTCAGGATAGCATATTACCCAGATATCAATTCTAGAAACCTGTAATTACACCATCGAAGAGTTTTTGCTTTAAGCTTCCCTGAAAACAAAAGCCTACACATAACTGGGGTGTAGAAGTTAAGCTGGGAAAGAAACCCAGGGAATAGGAGTGAGATTCCTGAGAGAGAGAAAGAATAGGATACGAGTCAGTATAGGGTGAGGTTTTACTACTGTGGACATCAGAGGCTTACTTCCACTACCGACTCTTAAAAGAATTGAGTGGAGAACATGCCTCAGAATATCGCACTGAGTGAAAGGACGCTGTGGACTTTGTTCACTGACTTTTTTTTCTGTATTTTAGGGGTCTACAGGGTGTTCAGGGTCTCACTACTAGGTCAGACTCATAGTGATCTGCCTATTTACAGCCTCCCAAGTGCTGGGGTTATAGGCGCATGCCACCATGCCCATTCTCAACTGCTATCTCAGCATGCCCCAGGGATGGGGCCAGCACAGCAGGCCTGGGGATCGAACCCCAGCCCCTGTACCTGCTGGCAGGTACTTTAATCTGCTGTGCTATTTGGCCGGCCCTATTCACTGACTTTCACTTTTCATTCACAGACATTTGCTCCTGCATCAGGCAGTTTTCCAGAGAAACACAACCAGTAAGAGACAAAGAGACAGAAGGCAGATGATAAACAGATAGGTAGATAGATAGATGATAGAGATGATAGATAGATAGATAGATAGATAGATAGATAGATAGATAGATGATAGATAGATAGATAGACAGACAGATAGACTTGCTATCTATAAATAATAAATTGTCTCACATCCTTGTGCAGGCTAAGCCCACAGCCCACCACCTGTGAGCTGGAGATATAATTCAGCCTGAGTTCAAAGATTTATGAATCAGGAGTGCCGATGTCTAATGCCGGGGTGTGGATGTCCCAGCTCAAGGGCAGTGAGGACTCACTCCTCTTCTCCACTCTCAGTGAGTTGGCTGATGCCCGCTTATACTAGTGAGGGAGGATTTTTTAAGTCCACTGGTTAAAAAGCTACATTGTTCTTGAAATATCCTCACAGGTGCAACTAGAAACGACACTTTACAGCCACGAGGCCACCCATTAGCCCAGGACAATACAGGCATAAAATTAACAACCATAGTCCGCTACAACAGGTACTCATCCATACTTCCAGATCTTATTGTATAAGAACGAACTTTAAAGAAAGTCCCTGCACCAAAACAGAGATGCTCTTGAGCGTGCTTGAGGCAAGACACTGGCCATGTACAAGGACTATCCACTGGCTAGTTCCAGTGTGCAATCCTGAGGCCCATGTTGGAATAAGATGACTAAGGGGACGTGGTCCAGAAGACAGCCACCATTGACCTCTCATTGATCCAGTACTTTATTGTCTTCATAAAAGGATTTCTGGGGGACCTTCCTGGGGAAGAAGACATTTATTAGATTCTCTGGTGTCATGTAATAAATGCATTGCAATATACCCTCTGGCTCTTCTGCCAAGGTAGTTGGAGTATTTTTGCCCCCATTAGTACATGGTATCATGTCCATACATCAAAGGGCCACTTACACGGTGACCTACTATGACAGGGAGTTGAATCCGGAGTCATGGCAGGATGATCATCGGTCAATAAACAACTTTGCATTTTCCCTAAACATCTTTCCATTCCACCTCCATCGGCCCAGTCTTCAAGATCCACTCCCACGCATGTTCTCAAGTTCCTGCCAGTACATATTAGTAAGATCCCTCAGTTCTTCCAGAAGGAAGCTGTCTGCTCCTGCAGCAGGCACTGGCTGGGCTGTGCTCAGAGCTGATCCTAAATCATTAATCTGGTCGAATTGGGGGTAAATCTTGAAACATGGCAAGCAGAATTCTATACCTAAGGTTTTCATGAGGTCCGTTGGCCAGAGTCATCACTGTTTTCAAGCAAGGGGAAACACTTCTTCCAATCCAGAGGGACTCCAAAATTCCCAGTCATGTTCTCAAAAGAAGGGATCTCATTTTTTAGCCTCTTTCTGCTTTGGCACAAGGTCTCTGAATTCCCCGCTGAGCACCTGGCTAGGATGAGCCAGCAGCCTCCCTACTACGTAGCACATCTGCCCCTCTTCAGCAGGAGGTGAGACTCTATTTAAGGCTGCCCTGTACTTTCAGAAATCCACAACATGCCCCGAATTGAAAGACAATCTATGATTCTTCAAGGTTGCTAGATCAGACTACAAAACCGGCCGACTCCACAGTCCTTACACTTATGCTTCTAAGTATAAGAGAAGCCAGTAATTCCCCCCCCCCATTTTTTAATTAATCCTCTTCTCCATCATCCTGCAGCGAGATTCTTGCTCCCTGCAGCTTACCTGAGGCTTTCATCATGCACACCCCACAGGCAGTGGGGTCCTTGCTGGTATCCTATCAGCTGAAGGGTGCTATACTGAGGCTTTGCTATTTCTAGGGCCACTTCTATTTTCCGCAGTCCGAGTTCTCTTAAAGCGAAGTCTAAAACATGACTTAGTATGGTGAAAGTGGATCCTAGGAAGCAGAATCAAAGGATAAGAGTGAATTGGGAAAGGCAGAAAAGCCAGTTAAACCCATATCTTAAGTTGGTAATTGAAGAGGGCAATTGGGATTCAGACCTGGGACTGGAGTATTATGTGGACAGCACCTCAAAAATTGTCCTACAAGGATGTGGAAGCCCAGAAGTATTGCGGCATTTGCCCGTTCACTTTTCCTGGCTGTGTTTGGCCTTGGGGGCATTCTTTCTCCACACCTTCCAAGCCACCTAGGAAGCACTCAGAGAAGCAGAAAGACAACACAGTGCGTGCCCAGGTGGGATGTTGACCACACACATGGAATTGTCCCCCTGGCTGCCCTGAAACCAGGGGCTGTAGATCAGGACACTCCAACCACCTGCTACAAAAGGTCAGTGGGCTAGAGAGACTGAAGAAAAACTAACAGATATTTTAGAACCTTGGCTAATCAACTATTCCCCCAAGCTGCAAAAATAAGAACAGCTAATAAAATTCATCAAAATAATTTCTTCAGGTAAAATCTGAGTGATACCAAGACTTAAAGCCAAGAACTATGGAGAAAAAGTGCTCTGCTCACCTGAGTACCAGAAAACTGAATGACATAGCTCAGGTTTTTCAGAATAAACTAGAAAGGAAGGGTAGTGATCGCCACCCCACCCCCACACACAATGGGATGAAGCTGGACAGAAAGTGGCTGACAAGAGACCAATGGATACTTCAACTTTCAGGTGCATTAACGTACACTAGTGTAACAGCATATATATGGAACATTTTAGGAAAAAGTTTACTCCTGGAAAGCAGTGTCCACTGAAGAGCCTTTGCCATACCACAGTATGGGGGTTCTGCGCAAAAAGCTAAACATTCACAGCATGGAAAGGCTGTGGATCTAGGGTTTTTCTCATGGTCGAAAAGACCTGGTTCCTCACCCCAGCAAACTTCAGCAGCTACCAACAGAAAGTTATCTAAGAGAAATGGCAACAGCACTTTCCCAGGGAACCGTCTACTATTTGGTCCAAGGACACCTGCTTCTTCTGGACAAGAAAGAGCTTCTATCCGACACTGGCTGTATCTCAGGGTAGGGTAAGTGGAGCAAAGATTAATCTCTATGACAAACACCCCCAGATCTCAGTGCCTTAGAAATACACACAAGGCTCCATTGCTCACGCTATCATGCAATTAAATCAGCAAGGGAGTCTGCCCCACATAGTACCTCATGGACCTAGTGGCTTCTCTGTCCCCCTGAGCTTTGGAGTCCCCCAGTGCCTCCTCTGATTTTCATACAGCTAAAGCACAAAGACAGGGAACAGCAGTCGGGGGATGTGGAGGATGTAGAGGTCTGGTGATGCCAAGACTTCTATCTGCATTTTTGTGTGTGTGCCTGGGGTAGGGCTGGTGCAGCATGTGGTGCCAGGGCTTGAATTGTGCTCCCTGTGTTTGCCTAAGCTTGCCTAAGAAGGCAAGACCGCTGAGCTATCTTGCCAGCCCTGCATGTTTTTTTAAAGTAGATAGTCACATGGTCTCACTTAGACCCAGAGGTGTGCCATGGTGGTCTGTCTGTGAGCCCTAGAGCAGCGTGAAAAAGGTCACACAGAATCGTCTCTACGACAAATTCTACTTTGCTTACAAATCACACTAAATGATGTTCACCAAAGAGTAGAGAATTGCTGACATACCCCTAGAGACTCTTATCTTCTCACATTTCTAATTTTGGTGAAGCAGTTACTTAAATTAATGCCCTTGTTATTTTAACCAGGGAGTTAAATAGGACCTACTTTCTGGCCTTCTTCCCTAACTTCTGTCAACTTTCTTCTCAAAGATCACCTCTCAGCAGATTTTGTCCTAAGCATGCCATTTAAAACTGTAACCCACCAGTCACATTCTATGACCTCTACTCTGCTGTGTTTCCCCAACACATATATCATTGCCTCACATAATAAACCCCTATTACATTTCTTTTATTGGATACTTTCCCTTGCAGAAGGATACATGTAGAGTGTGCAGGGCTTTTTGTCTGATTAATTTATTGAGATAGCTCAGACTAGAAAAAATGCTCTGGCACCCAGGAGACATGTGATATATCCATGATGAATGAATCAGCGAATGAATGAATGAATGAACAGGGGGCCACCAGGAGGTCAAAACACAGGGCTAATGTTTAAAAGTTTTTAAAGTTTACTACAGTAAATGACATGCTACCATTAACCTCCTTGCCTTGAGTACACTTATCTCATCAGAAACTTGGCACTTTATGAAGCAACTCTGGAAGTCATGATTGTTTTACCTGGTATGATAGAAATATGGTGAGTGCTGTTACCAAGTCCCACCCAACAGAAAGGCAGAGTCATAAAAACACTATGTCCTTACCTTATTCACTAGATCCAGCAACATGAGACCCCTGGCTTCCCCCGATAGTCAAAATGACCATAAAAGGTAAATGTTTTGCATTGATCCAGGACACTGAGGCAACCAGGACAGCACACAGAAAGACATTCACAAAAACAGACTTCCAGAGCTACTTCAGACGAAGGGACCAGAGTTCGATTCTCAGCAGGCTGTGCTGTCCCTGCCCCCTGGGTTGCACTGAGAGGGCGGCTGAAACTGGGCATTGATGGTGAGCACCTATAATTGCAGTGCTTGGGAGGCTAAAACCAGGAGGATGGCTATGGGTGCAATCTCTGCAGTGAGGCTCTGTAGGCCCTGTACATATCTGCTTCAGAAGATGGCAAGCCTGGTGGAATAGATGTGTTCAAAAGAAAAGTATTCTGAGGAAGATTAATGGCAATGTGTCTTCTACTGTAGTAATAAACCTTTAAAAATTTAAATATTCACCAAGGGACTGGGGTGATAGCTTGGCAGTCTAAGCGCCTGCCTGGCAATTGCAAGGACCCAAGTACAATCCCTGGTACCACATGCCAAGCCAGCACTGGATCTCCAGGTGTATCATGCAAGCCCAAAAAAACAGGTGTGGTGGGGCAAGCCTGGGGAGGCTGACACAGGAGGATCGCTACAAATCCAAACTGCATGTTGAGATCCTGTACCAAATAAATATATACATTTTTAAAAAGAAAGAAAAATTCACTATGGTTTTCTATCACAGCTCACATTTATCCAACTATAGTAATAGTAACATTATTCTCAGTAGCCAAGATATGGAAGTAACCCATTTCCATTGACATATGACTAGATAAGTGAAATATGGGGTAGATCATTATACACACACTCACACACATTAATCCTGAGAAAGAAAGGAAGTGACCCAGCAATCCCACCTTTGATGTAAACCTGAAAGTACAGAACTGGAAGCAGGAATTCAAGGAGATGTTTACACCGTCATGTTCATAGCAACACTATTCACAGTAGCCAAGAGATGCAGGCAGCCCGGATGTCCTTTGGTAGATGAATGGATAAGTGGATCAACAAAACACAACATATGCCTGGGATACTACTCAGCTTTCCAATGGAAGGAAATCTTGTCCCATGTTGTAACATGGACAAAACTAGAAGATACAGTAGTAAAGGAAATAAAGTATCCCAAAAAGACACTCTAGCATAATCTGATTCATTGGAACAGGAAGCAGAATAGTGGCTATCAGAAGTTGGAGGGAGGGCAAACCTGTTCTCAGCAACTGAGCTCACTTCACTTACTGCACACTCACATAGTTAAAATGGAGATAGGCAGGTAGCACACACCTCAGTTCCAACAGCCTGGGAGGCTAAGGCACAAGGATTGCAAGTTTGAGCCCAGGCTGGGCAAGTTTACAAGACCCTACCTCAAAACAAGAAGCAAAAAATGGGCTAGGGACTGTCATGTAGTATATAACCTCTCGCATCAATCATCAGTACCTCACATTCCCTGAAAAGTTAAGATGATAAAACTGTTTATGTTTTCACCACAATAAAAAAGGAAGCAACTCTGGCACTATGGATGGACTTAAGGACAACATGCTAAGTGAAATAAGACTGTCACAGCAAGGCAAGCACTGCACAATCCCTAATCTGAGTTATCGCGCACCATCCGGGCATCGAGCACCTCTGTGAAGTGAAGGCTTCTGGGAACTGGAGGAGAATGACATCAGTTTTGCTCATGGGCACATAGATTCAGTTCCAGAAAATCAAAAAGTTCTGGAGATGAATGGTGGTAATGTTTGCACACACACACAAAAAATATATGCATGAACTTAGTAGCACTGAATTGCACATTTAAAAAAGGTAACATGGTAACTTTTATGTTATCTACCTTTTGTATAATACAAAAAAAAAAAAAAAACCTCAGGAAAGATGCAAACATTTACTTGAGAACAAAACCTAGTCTCACAAATCAGAATTCCTTCAGTCAGCCACAAATGGGCCACAAGCAGGATTGCGCTCAAGGTTACACCCAGCAGCAGTGGTGAGCCACAGAAGATGAAGACTGGGGGCGTCCATTGTGTGCTCAGTGTGCCTTACCTCCAGCTGCTGTGCACAGCTAGCAGCCCCTGGATGAGGGCAAGGGGCCCAGCTCTCATAACCTCACAACCTTATCTTTTCTTATGGAAATAGTACACTGTGGTGCAGAGGCATTGGATCACTGTGGGCCAGCTGTGCCTGATTCCAAAACCACAGGACCACCTGCTGTCTTTTTTGGTTTTTTCTTTCCTTTCATTTTTCCTTTTTCTTTTTTCTTTTGTGTGTATGTGTGCATACATGTGTGTGTGTGTAAGAGAGAGAGAGAGAGAGAATCTCCTTTATAGAAAAATGAGGGCCAATAAACATAAAAGAAATAATTTGTATCGTAAAATCATTATTTTATAACGTTTATATCATAACTATTCAGGCAATGACTAGTTAAAGCTGTTAACAGCATTGGGAGAAAGTTTGAGAAGACATAGATCCCTTATCTCAACTTATCACTCTACAGGTTATTTTTTACTTAAAAAGAAATAAAAGCTAGATTCACAGTGAATATGTCTAGTAGACACACCTTAAATAAGAGAACAAACTGTTTCTTCCATCACAAATTACTATTCTGTGCCTCTCGTTTATAAACTATAAACTATTCCTAACAGATATTTAATTTAAATGTAATTATTAGTGGCAATCCTGCAATATGGTATATTGTACAAGATAACAATTCAGACTCTTCAAAATGCAAGTGTAAGAAAACCAGAAAGGGGCATAGTAGTCCGTTTTTCATTGCTGTGACAAAGTCCTGATTCTCACAATTTAAAGGAGGAGAAGTTTACTTGGCTCACAGTCTCTGAGGGTTCAGTCCATTGTCACCTGGCAGACAGCATGGTGGAAGGGATGAGGGAGGAGAGCTGTGTTTTCCAAGGCTGCTGGAAGTAGCAAGAAATACCCTATGTGCCAGGGAGGGACATAGTGCCCAGTGACCCGCCAGTGGTCAGTCCCCACATGACCTAACCATCCTCTGAAAGTCCCACTGCTGAAGACATGAGACTTTAGAGGACATTTTAGATTAAAACCATAGCAAGGGGGACAATATTCTAGATTAAGAGGACGAAAGGATTGTGGTGAACAAGTGTTAAATTTGTTGTGAGTGACAAGAGGTGGAATGCCATGGAGAATAGTATTTAAGGTAGTACTGTGATGCTTGCAACTTATTTTTATATGATGTAAAGAACACATTTATATAAAATATTAGAGTTTATATACATATTTATGAGTTTGATCTAAAATACCCCACCAAAATCTCATGTCTTCAGAGGTAGGGTCTGGGCAGAAGAGACAGGTCATTGGAGGCATGGCCTGGAAATATATTCTTGTCCCTAGCTCTCTGTCTTCCCTCTGCTTGCTGCCTGCCATGGATTAAATAGTTCCTTCCATCACACTCTCTGCTATGATTCTCCTGGCTGAAAGTCAGCCAACCATGGACTATACCAGTAGAAACTGTGAGCCAAAATAACCTCTCCTGCTAAAGTAGTGGGTGTGTGACATTCTTGGGTTTTGTTGTTGTTGTTGTTGTTGTTGTTGTATTTTAGTAAGGGTCTCACTATGTAGATCAGACTCATAGTGTGCTCAGCCTCCCAAGAGCTGGTATGACACCCCCCAGTCTCAATCGCTGTCTCAGCAAGCCCCATGGGCAGGGCCAGCACAGCAGGCCAAGGATCGAAGTCCAGCCCCTGCATCTGCCTAAGCAGGTGCTTTAATCCACTGAGCTATTTGGCTGGCCTGGGCGTGTGACATTCTGAACCACTGGTTAGAAAATAACTGATACACAGAGCCAGAGCCAGAAAG
This sequence comes from Ctenomys sociabilis, assembly GCA_004027165.1. Lineage (NCBI taxonomy): Eukaryota > Metazoa > Chordata > Mammalia > Rodentia > Ctenomyidae > Ctenomys > Ctenomys sociabilis. The sequence continues at coordinate 34,127 of PVKA01008779.1, forward strand.
AGGAGGCTTAGAAATTATGGCAAACCTTGTATCATCAGCATCCTTAGTTTATAGTCTCAAAAGACTGTTTTTCACTGGAAGAGGCTGGAACTTCTGGATGGTTCTCAGACAGATGAATGAGTCTGGAGTACCTTGTCTCCCAAACACTAACGATGTTATCAGCAATGACGAGAGTTACATGAAACACTTGTAGGAGGCAATTTGAAGAACCTTCCACTAACCAAAGTTCTATAATGCTTAGAACTTCAATAATGGTAATAGTAATTTTAGTAAATTGAAACTAATTAAATATATTAAATCTATAAATATGTATGTGACTATATATGTGACTAACATATAATTGATACTATAAGGAATCATTCATTATCTTGAAAAGTTATTTGATGCCAAAGAATGAGGGATTTATCCTGTATTTGTATTTGAACTGCGTTGCTGGACTACTGCCATATAATAAAATTTCAGGGCTCGGGAAATAGCCTGGCGATCTAAGTACCTGCCCGGTAAGTGCAAGGACCCAAGTTTGATCCCCGGTACAGCATCCTACGCTGGCCCAGCACCAAGCCAGCCACTGAAAATGGGCTTTGTGGCACATTCCTGCAAACCCAGCGCTGGGGAGGCTGAAAACAGCAGGATCACTGCAAGTCCAAGATCTATAATGAGACCCTGTACCAAATAAATAAATAAAAGATTTTAAAATAATAAAAAATTTCAACTAACAGATACAAGAAATTTTTCGAGTTAGAATATTTAAATATGTAAAACTAATGAACTACCAGATATACATGGTAACCACTGATGGCCACTACCTTCACAAGAAGAGAAGCCACCAGGTTTGCCTCCTATGGAACTGCCTGGCAACTTAACCTGGGCAAAGGAACCACATGGAAATGGAGCCATTCTCTGGATCCAGCTATCAGCTTGAGGAAGAATCCCAGAAGACAAATGAGTGGGTGGAAGTACCCGAGAAGTGCACAACCAGCAAGATCCAGTCTGAAAACTAAGGAGACAAAAGAAAAGGTTAAAACTCAAGAGACCTTTTGTTTTCTTGCGGTGCTGAAGACTGAAGCCAGGGGCCTCCTGCACTCTGAACAAGTCCTCTGCCATTGACCTAACACTTCCCCCCAGCCCCTTGTATCAAATTTTATTTTGAGACAGGATCTCACCAAGTTACCCTCAGTCACCTTACCTCAGGCTCCTGAACTACTGGACGTGGAGTGTACCATCAGAACAGTTTAAAAGATGCACTCTAGATTAGCAAAACAAAGCCATACCATCCAAAACTGATGGTTACATTATTTGACGACTACACTCTTTGCAAAGCAGAAATTACTTTAAAAGTAATTGGTGGAAACGAGAATTCATCACTAAGGTGCGGGCACTCAAAAAAGGCTTCAGAAGTGGAAAATTATTTCACATGATTGGATAAAGAAATGTGGTGTCTGTATGTAATGGATACTGTCAACTCCAAAGAGGGACAAATTTGGGACATTTGTAGGAAAATGGATGCGCTTGGAAATAGTGGAAAATAAATCAGACACCCATGCTTGAATACTGTGTGGTATGTGTCACTTGAGTTGCGTAAAGTACAAGCTAAGAGGAAAAGAAAGGAAGGATGGAAGAAGACAAGGGGCTGGACCTCCTGCAAGATAGCAAGGGACCCAGGGGACCCAGGGGAAGGGGAAAGGGAAGAGGGTGGGGAAATAGGTACGTGAAGATGTGCCAGCTACAAGAACTACAGTGATGGGAGCCTCCTGTGCCACAAACAGGAGCTGAGGCTAGCAGTATCAGCAAGAATGACAGGGGAGAAAGGGGAGCTAGAGAAGGTGGGAAGGAATTAAGAAAAGAAACAAGCTGCCCTGTGTGTGTGGACCAGCTCCCCAAGACGATTCACCTGCATGCAAACACATACTAATAAAATCTTTAAATGGATGATGAATTTTTAAAAGGAGTGAAAACCAAAGTCTTATTTCTTTTACTTCAGCAGTAATTGCAAAGGTGCTCACTACTCAAAATTCATTGCCAAGCATTTGTCTTTATTTTATATTTCAAAACAAAATGATTAAAGAAGGAAAAGTCTTTTGGATGCACGAATTCCAAACCATGTGCAGTCCTTGTTTGGATGGCAATTTCAACAAATCAATTGGAAAAAGAGACATTTATGAGATAATTAAGTGAACACATTTAGATCATTTGTGATATGAAGAAATTATCCGGTTTTTCAGCATAACAATGGCATATGGTTTAGAAAAAGTATTTTTTTAAAGATACACCCTGAAATATTTTCAGATACCATTTGAAAGTTACTTTAGAATAAACCAGTGGGGGTGGTAAAACAAGTACGTAGGGTTATAAGTGAAATAAATTAGCCATATGTTATATTAGCAATTAGTCCTCAAGATACATGGTGGTTTACTATAATGCTTTACCTCTACTTCAGTATATGTTTGAAAATTTCCACAAGAAAAAGATATATGTAGTCAATATGATTTGGCTTAGTAGTTCACAAGCTAAAGAAAGGTGGCCAGTCAGCTCTTCATGTGAACTGTTCCAGGGGTGCCTTCTGGTTCCCATGAACTGTTGGGGACATTCTTCTACATGAGACACTAGTGTAAACAGAAATTTCTGGGTGAGGGTTCACCTGTCAGATAAAATGACTCTGGGCACCAGCTATCGCATGCTTCTTGCAGTCAGGCCTGGCAAAACAGGACTTGCCATCACTTCTGTCAGGAGGCCCCGCCAGCTGCCGGGAGCACGCATTCCGAAACCTGGAGCCCACACCGAGGCGCCTTGCGAGGCAGAGCTTTCCATTCCATTCTGTGGAGCTTAGGGTCCAGCCCAGCAATCTGCCTGCAAAAATGCCTCCTTACACTAGTGGAACAGTTGCTCAGTCTCAAGTTAGCACCTAAAGTAAAACCCAATAACGGGCTTTGTTTTCACGACCTCACGGCCCCAATTTCACGCTGGCGTCAGCACCGTATGCCTACCGGGGTGGCAAAATGAGAAGAAAATGTTTCCGTGCCCATGCTGCCGATTTTAAAAATAACATATTTAATGAGCCAGCTGTGATAAGACAGGAAAACATTAATAATCACTGCTACAGTTTACTTCATCCTAAATAGTTCTCAAATCTTACTGAGTATTTTCAAAACTATAATACAAACATCATGCAGATGGCCCATTTGATGAGGTCTATTTTGAACAGAACCTCTGGAAGATCATTGCTTTTATTGAAAGATATGGAAAATAATCTATCCTATGTCAAGGAGACAGAAAAAATTATGTATATGATTTTGACAAATGGACTCGTGCTTGAAAAGGGAGGGTTGTAGGTTCGTGGAGATTTAGTATTTTGTCCCTCTGGAACTTGGAAGAAAGCATTAAACTCTTGATAGAAAAGAATTAAACTGTACAATCAATATAGAATGGCCAGAACAGAGACTGTAAATCTTCTGAGTAGCTTTTGGGTCAGCAAGATTAAGCTATAGAATGAATATACTCTGATATCTAAAGAATGTGCTTAACCAATGTGCGTGAGCATGGTGGTAGTGGTGGTGGAGGGGTAATGGTCCATGACAGAAATGTAGGAAAGCTCTGTCGCTAAAGCAAAGACTGGCTGTGAGCAGTAAACACTGTTCAGAGGGCAGGAGCTTTACCCAGAGGCTATGAGTTATGTGCATCTCATAGCAAGGCCATCTGTCCTAGGAGCTGTGCCATCAAGCCATCGAAACTCAAGCAGAGGCCACCAGCTAAAACACTGCCCCCTTACCTGGCTCCCATATGGATTTTTCTACCCCCCACTATGGTTTTCTTTTTATCTAGTTAACTAAAAATGTTTACTTTCCTTGAAAATGCCCAAGGGGTACCAATCAGGTAGAACTGGTAAGAACTGTCCCCTAATGACTGTCCCCTGGCAGTCTGTTGCTCCGGCCTAGTACCCTCCTTCAGTGTTCCTAGCTGCCTGGCTCCTGGAAGCATCTCCACTGACCACTCCAGCCTCATACCTTCCACAAATCAGCCCTTCTGGGTTCTGAGTTGCTACTCCTCCTATAATTTTCTGGTTTCAGCTTGATTTTCTGTGTTGATCTAAGATCCCTACCAGTGGGACAATTGTACGTGCTATGGGGCAGTAAGAACTTGACAATCTGATTGTATTTTTCACTCTCTAGTTTCTCAGCTTTGAGAGATAGATCCACTCTTGGGGTGCCAAGAAAACCGAAAAGCATCTTCTAGGCCGAGGATCCAAACCTTATTACCAAATTCATAGTGGTCATACTCCCTGGTAGTGACTTGGAGTGGTACTACCCGGTGTTATCATCTGAGATCCTCTAGAGATCAGGCTTTTCCCACTTTTATTTTATATTTAGAAGCTACATCATGCACTGATTTTGTTTAATTAATCATGCTTGCTTACAATATTCTACTTCTGTATGTAGTTGTCTTTATCTGAGTATACAACCTGCAAGTGGGAAATCAGGTTACTGGAGGAGCTCATACAGTGAAAGTTTCCACTCAAGACTGAAACAATCTTTGCCTTTCTAGTCACTTCCTCTGCACAATGTTGGGCGTATGCTTTTCATTCCCTTATTAGTGTCACATGGCATAGCTCTTTCTAAATTATGAAAGAAGTTTTGCCTTTTCTAATTCAAATTCTTCCCTACTTTGTTAATGCCATTGCCTCTGCAGTCACCCACTAGCCTCCTTTATTTTATAATTTAGAAAACGTTCACCTACATATTGCACCTTAATTATGTCATCTGCCAAAAAGCAAGATGATTGAGGAAGAAAATCTTAAAAACACTTCCTACACATTCCCACATGGCAGAGGCCTTACATCACAGGCATTTTAGAGTCCTGCTGTGTCTAGGAGAATTTTAGAACAATTCATGTAGGAAGAAACTTGGGAAAAGATGAACTCTGAAAGATTCTCTTTAGCAAAGGTACTGCCAGACTGACTCACCTAACAGCTCTGAAATGCTTAAAATCCTCCAGACCATTCCATATCCAGACATAAACATAGGCATTTCAGGGGCTGGGGAGATGACTCAGTGGAATAAGCACTTCCCTGGCAAGCACAAGGGCCTGAGTTCAATCTCCAGTTCTGCAAAGAAAAAAAAACAACCACACAGGGATTTCATTCATTAACTCATTCATTCATTCATCCATCCATTCATTCATTCATATACTCATTCATCTAAAAAATGGTTAGCAAGCATCTACTCTGCAGGACTACTATGTCCCATTTATCTGATGGGAAGCAAAGACTTTCCCAACTCAGAATCAGTGGTCATAAAGATGACAGCAACAATAGCTACTAGAATCGGACATTTCTGCCTTTGCAACCATCTAAGTAGTTTCAGATGTTTTATTCCTAAATTTCCAGGGCAGAACCTTTTGGCAGCTTATGACTGTTTCCAAAACCTGTCAACTAGAGCTACACTTGCAGTCTGTGTTAAGGTATCTTTGTATCTCTAATAGGAGATTGCAACAAAATCCAGCCTGAAGGCTGACTGTGACACAGAGAATATTTGTGAATACTGTTTCCAAATTACTGAAAAACATTCGGCCAACCAGATAGCTCAGTAGACTAAAGCACCTGTTTAGGCAGACGCAGCGGCTGGGGTTTAATCCCTGGTGTGCTATGCTGGCCCCGCCCCCTGTGGCACCCTGAGATGGTGATTGAGACTGGGCATAGTGGTGTGTACCTGTAATCCCAGTGCTTGGGAGGCTAAAAACAGGAGAATCTAAATTATAGACTATGAGCACAATCTACGTAGTGAGACCCTGTATACCTGTACTAAATACAAAAATTACTTAAAAACAACAAAAGATCAAAAATTCATTTCTCTGGGGCCAGGAAGATGGCTCAGTGGAATGAGCACTTCCCTGGCAAGTTTAAGGGCCTGAGTTCAATCCCTGCTTCTGCAAAAAAAAAAAAAAAAAATTCATTTTTCTATCTCCAGCCCTCATTTATCATTCCTGTATCACCAGCATGCATTGTGGAAACAACTTAAAAGAAACAGCAGGGATGTAGTATATTGAAAAAAAGTAAGTGAAAGATTCCTTAAACTGTATTTCAAATTTACCTTGTATTTTTTTTCTTTTGTAGTTCTGGGGGCTGAACCCCAAAAGCCTTCACTTTGAGCTGTATCTCCACTCTTTTTATTTATGTATTTATTTGTTTGTTTATTTATTTATTCTTTTTTTTTTAGCTAGGTTCTAGCTAAGTCACTAACTCAATGCTGGGCTGGAACTTGAAATGCTCCTGTCTCAGCCTCCCACAGATCCAAGATTATAGACATGCATCACCACCCCCAACTAACACGTTATTTGATTCATAAACCAATCACATGTACAAGGTTTCCAGCTGAGCAACTTCACAGCTTCCAGGGTTGACATTTAAAAGCTAAAGCACAGAGGGCACATTGTATCTTCAGAACAGAAAGGAGACTGGAGATGAAGCTCAGGGTAAAGCACTTGCCTAGCACAAGGTTCGGTGCTGGGAAAAAAAGTATATGTGTGTTAATTTTTGTTAGGATTCAAATTTTGAGTTGATATAGCTGTTGCTTTCTAAAAGTCAAAGAGAGTGATAAAAGAGCAGAAAATAACCCCATTTTAAAATAATGAATATTGACATTTTAATTATGGAATCAACAATCAAGCTCCAGTAACTCAAACCAGGAACTCTGCCCTGGTATAGGAATGAGTTATATCTCATGAAGACTGATGTTTCCTACTTTTAATGAGACAGAACATCCCAGATATCATTTTAGCATAAACCTTAATGTAAATCAACCATAATTTTTTCTCAGTAGAGATTTGTTCAACTAAAAAACCTGTTCTTTCTATAAACTGTCAGTAACAAGCCAAGGAATTTAGTAACCTGACAAACACAGTTCCGAAAACCGTGGGAGATGATGTGTTGTTAAAACCGTGCTAAGGCACCGTTAAGATTCGAGAGAGAGCAGACAGCTGCGCTATTCTATCATAGACAGTGACAGGACAATGATCGTGTGTCATGGGGGAATTCTAGCATTTTAAAACAGCCTTGGTATTTTACAGGTAGGCTTACAGACCTGACAACCAGTGGGGACATTTGATGGCCTCCTAGGGTGCATTTGATATGGTGATTTACTATAGAATGAAAAATACATCAGGCTAAATGGTAAGGCTCACATACTCTGCAGGTTTCCATGGTACCTTCTTCCAGAAGCAAGAACGCATATTTACCCATCCTGCTCAAAATCACTACCCACTGCCCCAACTTGAAGTATACATGCTATGCTTAGACATGATCTGTCTCCAAAAAGTCCATGCTCGGTGGAATTGAGGTGGTGGGGCTCTTAAAAGAGCTTTCTGCTGAGTAGTTATCACATCTTTGGAGGTACCACCCACAGAAGGGATTCATGCAAACCTTGTGGGATGACTTAGTCCCCTCAAGAGCAAGTTGCTACAGGAAAATGTGAGCCCGACCTCTGAATCTCTCTGGCTTCCACTTTGCCACGTTGGGACGCAGCCAGAGGAGTCCTCATCAGAGGCAGGCAGACCAAGGCACCCAATCTCGGACCCTCAGCTCCCAAAGCTTTGAGCTAAATAAACCCGTTTTCTGTATAAATCACCCAGTGCCAAGTATTTTATTACAGCAACATAAAATAAAATAATGCCACAGATGCCCTTCCACCTGGTACTTGCTTTGACAGGTAAGGACAGCAGTGATGCGCACACCTGCCCCTCTACCACCTGTTTCCAAACTGGGCATATAGAGGCTGCATGATCTTGGCCAGATTCCATAACCTGAGTCCAAAACGTCAGTCTATTGCATTAATAAACTATAGTCTATCAAAGTAGAATAAAGATGTCTATCTATAACAGAAGCCATCACAAGGGTCGAATGAGATTATGTGATTAGTAATGCACCCAGTGGGTAGAAAGAAGTATGACCTTCCTCACTTCCCAGAGCTCCTGCTGGAAGCAAAGGAACAGAGTCACCACTTTTAATTCTTCTTTTGCTTTCAGCTCATAAATGTGGTCACCCCAGTGGAACTAGAGCAGCTGCTTCTTGTTCCTTCCTAGAGGAAGAAAACCGTATATTAGCAAGGCAATGTGTCTGGCCCTTCGGCTGACTTCAGTGCAGTGCTGAGAGACAGAGAGATGACTTCTTGAAGTACGTAGATGGAGGTGAACACACAGCACCACATCTGCATGGCAGCCCCCAGCCCAAAGAACTTGAGAATAGCCCTGTACCTGTGGGAAACACCAATGGAAATCATTCTCCCCCTACGAGCAGGGTTGGAAATCTCGCCCTTACTCATGTTTGTTTCCTAACTCATGTCATTGCTCAAATATTCTCTTTGCAACAAGGCTAGAATGTTAACAATAGCAATCTGTTCCTCATGCTGATTCTCTTCTTTGTATATTCCATTTTTCTTCTTCCTCAGCTCATTAGTCCAATGGAAAACATAGTCTTCAAAAGTGTATTTATTGTTTATTGTCTGTCTTTTCCAATTACAATGTAATGGTGGTGGGGAGAGAACATTTGTTTTGTTGGGAATTTATCACTATTGTATTGAATGAATGAATGAATGAATGAATGAATGAATGAATGAATGAATGAACAAGTAAATGAATGAATGAATGAATTTGTTGAGATTTGTCTATATATGCACAGGAAACCCTGGAAAGCTTCCTGAGTTACTAGGTCAGTGAAAGCTAGGGAGGTGGTCCGGTTGCATTTGGGGAAAGGAGTGAGAGGAACATTTCAGTTATTTTATTTTTGTACCACAAGAAGCATTATGTATATATTAGACATCACCATTGCTGAAGTCATCAGCCATCCCTGACAGGCCTGTTTCTTCCTACTCTTTCCAAAGAGATCACTTTTCCTTCTTTTTTCCCTGCACCCCCTTAATTTCTCTGTCATGTCTAAAAATACCTAATGTTCTTCCGGCTACATATTCATCTATACATATCTTTTCTGTGTAAATGAATGTTTTTTTAAAAAAGTGTGAAAATGAACTTAATTTCAAAGCATGAATGTTCTACTCAAATATGGAGTATAGCAGAGTCTTCAATAAGGATTTACTGAACAGCAGTAACAAAAGAGGAAGGAACCAGGCAAGACAGTAACTGTAGTTAAAAACTAATGGTAGGGTTCGGGAGATAGCTTGGTGGTGTGAGTGCCTGCCTGGCAAGCACAAGGTCCCTAGTTCAATCCCCAGTACCACATGCCATACCAACCCAAAACTAAGCATGGTGGTGCACACCTGTAATCCCATCAATGGGGAGGCTGAGACAGGAGGACCACTATGAATCTGAACTGTGTAGCGAGACTCTGTACCAAATAAATAAATTAATTTAAAAAGCAAACCTAATGGTACATGATTGTGCCATGGTTCCCAGTGGTCAAGGAGCGGAAGGCCCATTGAGCTGCAGGTCAAGGGCGCTTGGAGCTGGAAGCAGAGAGGGGAATGGAGACACTGCTTACTGGGCATTTTCCTGTGCTCCTGGGCTACATCTTCCCTCAATCTGATCAAGGCTTGTGGTGCTGAGATATGTAATACAAATGCCTCGGGGAGACCCAGAGAACACAAACAGACAGCCCTGCCATGTAGTGTGAAGACAACAGCAGGGGCATGTGAGGTTGGGAGTGCTGTTATGAGTTCATTTTCATGGTCACCAGTGAAGCAAGGTGATCTAGCCAACGTGCCCTACCTTCAGATCTCCAGTGTGTGGGAATGCACAGGGTAATTTTACAATATGTATGTGGTGTGCTTCGCTTCCAGCCTCTCTTTGTCACCTCCCTCCCATGTTTTCCAGCCAGTTTTAGGCAAGTGAGTTATTATTCTAGCCAAATTCCTCCCGCGAGAGAAAGAATAACCTCAATCCTTCTTCGTTTCTTTCCTCAGACAAAGTAGGCAAAACAGTGATGCTATCAGTCTTACTGCCTTTTGCTCTGGGGGAGTTAAGGAACCCACATTAATGCAGCATGATAAGCAAAGCAAAAACATGAGGCCCAACAAAGTGGTAGTGCCCATGAATTACGTATTCTTAACCCTTATTATGCAGAAAATGACTTTTAAATTACTGCATTAAGATCTGACCAGCCCTAGACACAGATGGTGCCTTTTATGTACCTCTATGAATTTTAATTACATATATAATTAAAATAAGAAAGGAGTCATTTGAAATATAAGGATTTAGTCCTGATTTCTTACGAAAGTATTTCTCTTGATAAAGAGAAGTTAATGAGCAGCAGCCCTCAGACACTGAAAATTGCTAGAATAACTGTTCTCAGTGCCATGAAATGTCTTGAATTAAAATAAAATCTAAAAGGTTTTTAATTGAATTGTTACCTTGTCTACAGTATCCACCAACCTTGACAATCGTATTAGTGTAATTGGAAATTGAAAGCAACATTTTTTTTAAAAAATTGCTGCCTGATATTTCTTGGTGTTTGCTTTTGCTTCTTTCTTGAAGCACTGTGATAGCATCAGCCCTTGAGAGTGGTTCCCATCACCCCTGCTCGACACTAGAGATGATACCAGAGAAGAAAGCAGCTGCACATGGATCAGGCCTTTGCAGCCCTCCATATTGCCCGCCATGACTGTAATTCTTTTCACTCTGCAGGAGACACCAAGAGGAAGAGGATTAGGCACCATCATCACACTCCCCAGACTACAGAAATATCCTGCTTGAGGAAACAACCCACAGCCTCCAGGCAGCACCCACAGGGAGAGGCCTTTAGGCCCCAGATTGTAGTTTTGTTCTCAGCGCACAAAGGGCTCTGATCCCTCCTGTGGTGCTGCTGAGCTGCACTGCAGTGTGGAGGTCTGGGTCTTCCTGGGGCACAGCGCAGCAGTCACAGCCCAGTGGTCAAGGGCTGGAGGAAGAGCCCAGGCCTAGCAGGAGCTCCAGGAGTTGCCATGGCAGCGGCAGCAGGCCTCAGAAGGGTTTCCAGAAGCAGGTCTGTCTCAAGAGTTTAGAAGACAACCATATGCTGTCTGCGTTCAACACATGCTGGAGGAGGATGTCCTCAGTCTGTTTTCCGACTCCCTCTGTCAGTTCGCATTAAGATTAGCTGGTGAAATTCTGGCGAGGGAAGTCACATGAGGTCTCTGCCCCAGGTCTCCAAGAGAATCTGCAAGAAAGAAGGCCCAGGCTTGTTTTCCAGCTTCTGCAGTAAACCAAGCACTGCTTGTGTGTGTTCAGTCCAGTTGGCCGAAATGTCTGATCATGCTCTTACTTTTGCCAGTCTCTAAATGCAGAGTGGCTGATCTAAGAGCAAAACTGCTTCAATCAATAGAGTATTGCTTGGAAATGCTAAGAGCTAATTCAGATGGTTCTGGCAAGTGTCCCCTCAATTTCCATTTGTCTCAGAAAAGACAATGACAAAGAATTACAGTCATGGTGGGCAGTATGGAGGGCAGCAAAGGCCTGATCCATGTGCAAAGACAATTTCTCTTCTTCTTTAGCCTTATGAGCCTTCACTTTATGTGTCGATTTGAATGGGCCATGGGTTATTCAGATTAAATATTGTTTCTAAATGAGGTTAGCACTTCAATCTGCGGATCAGGAAAGGGAACCACCTCTGCTGTGTGGTGGGGATTTTCACATCCACTGAGGGCATTGCATTAGCTTTCCCATTACTAAAAACAATACTTGACATCTACAACTTAATGGAGAAAAGGCTTAATTCAGCTGAAGGTTTCATGAGATTCCGTCTGTGGTCAGCTGGCTCCAAAGCATGGCAGAGTGGTGGGGATGGAGCCAGGCTGCTTATGTCATGGCGGGGCGGGGGGGGCACCAGAGAACAAAGGACCATGTGTAATATCCAAGGTCACAGCTCCACAACCCACCCAGACATACCCATGCTTTCCTAATCTGCTAAGCAGTTTTTAATCCAATGAAGGTGACATTGGGATTAATAGATATAGACATCAAAGACTGCACACTTTTTAAAAAATTGTATGTATTTGGTACAGGGTCTCACTACACAGCTTGGACTAGCAGTGATCCTCCTGTTTCAGCCCCCCCAGCACTGGGATTACAGGCATGCATCACCATGCCCCAAAACAGCATGGGGTATCAGGGACCTAACCCAGGTCCTTGTGCTTGCTTAGGCAGGCAATTAAACTGATGAGCTACCTCCACAGCCCATAGACATTTAAAAAAAAAAAAAAAAAAAAAAAAGGTAGCAAAAGGAAGTATTTTCTCCTCTTCTTTCCTAATTTATTTCATTGTTTGATCTGGAAGTTATCATCTTGCCTTCTGCCCTAGGTTGGAATTTACACCATCAAATCCGTGGGTGGATTTGGAACCTTTTCCAGGCTCATACTGCATCTCACCAGTGGCTTTACCCAGTCTCCAGCTTGTACCCAAGCAGCAGAGGAAAACTTTAGGCTGGGCTTGCAGAAGTCAGCCCCTCTCTGGGTCCAGTTGTCAGACCCTCAGGTAGGAACCCATTCTCTAGATAAATTCCACCTTTTCTCACCTATAAAGGTCAAACTAGTACTGTTAATGGTGGTAAAATATACATACTTGAGTTGTACCATTTTAGCTATTTGTGAGTGGCAGGAGGTACACTGCCTATGCTGCGCAGCCAGGACCTATCTCCAGAACGTCGTCATCATTCCAGACAGAAATTTAGACTCAGTAAATAACAGCTCCCCACTCTTTTCCCTGCAGCTTTGGCAACGACTGTGCTACATTCTGTGGCTATGAATTTGACTTTAGGTGCCTCATATAAGGGGAATCATGTGACACTTGCCTATTTGTCTAGCATAGAGCCTTTAGGGTTCATGCATGTTGTAGCATGTGTCAGAATCTCATTCCTTTTCATATCTGTCTCATGTCAGTACCTGTGTGCCCACATAATGTTTGCATCCCTATGGGAGATCAGTACCTGTACACAAGATACCTGAACTCCTTTTTTCAATCCCCTTTCTCTTCCCTTCCTGTCCTGTGTGGCTGATTCTTACAAACTGTAGTCCAGATAGACTACATTTTGTGTAACCATTCACCTGTCACTAGATACTCACTCATGTTGTTTCATCTTCTGGCTACTGTGGCTCATGTGGCTGTGAACAGTGGCATGCAAGTGTCTATTTGAACCCCTGCTTTCAGTTTCTTGTGGTACATAGTTAGAGGTGGTACCACTGGAGCATGTGGCAATTATGCATTTCACTTTTCAAGAACCCACCAAATTTTTTTCACATTCACAAAGAGCTTCCCCTTTTACTGCCCCTGAAAAGCTGTACCCTCTGTGTCACTTTCCCAGGTCTCAAGGCTTGAGGGGAGGCAGAGGTAGTGAGTAAAGCCAATCCTGTGAATCAGTGTTGACATATTTTCCTGGGATTGCTTTCAAAACTTGATAGTTAAAGGCAGTAAATATTTGCTGAGTGTCAGCTGTGAGCCCAACAATATTAGAGATGAAAAGAGGACCCTGAGTCTTATAAGGTGGGTAAACATTTAATGCAAAAATGTAGTGTGATGAATCCAGTAATAAAAGGACGTGCAAGGTGGTATAAAGGTAGGGAAAATTTGTGGGAAAGGATAATTAGGCTTTTTGAATGATGGGTGGGAGTTTCCAGGGGAAAGAATAAAATTATCCTAGTAGGAATGGTGGTATAAAGGAACATGCAAGAGAAAGTGGTATTTGCAGAGAGCTAGGCATGGTTCACTGTAGCTACCCCTTACCATCTGGCCTCTAGCCTGTTGGTACTTGCTCAGAAACTTGGTGGATAAACTTGGTGGAAGTGTATGTGTGAGCATGCACTAGTGTGTGGACACGGATCTGAAGGGAAGACGTCACAAGCCTGCAACAGCGAGCAGCCAGGGTTGCGAGGCAGGAGCCCTGACAGGCTGAGCAAGGCAGGAGATCCCAAGGTGACAGCCAACCATTTAGGGTCCTGAGGCAATTGCTACCAAACCTGGGTCCTATACCTGCCCTCTTGTGCTTTGCTCTCTGGCTTGGGCTGGCTCTGCTTTCTGCCAACGCTGAGCTGAGCATCTTTGCTCTGCTGTGCACTTCCACCGTGATGTTCTGCCTCGGAGCTGGCTGATCATGGACTGAACCCCTTGAAATCACAAGCCAAGCTCAACTTCTCCTCCTTTGATTCATGAGAATCAGATATTTGGATCCAGGGAAGGAAAGCTGACTAATACAAATATAGAGTACAGATTCTTTATTTCCTTTCTCATTCATAGACCATGTCATACTCCTCAGAAGTAATCTTCAGAAATAATTTCTGGATGGTGCAAAGTGATAAAGCTATCAGAACTTCAGTAGGATAAGAGTACCATGTGTCCAAGCAAAAATAGGAATTGTCCTGGGGCGGGTTTTTCTATGTAGCTTTTTGAAGTACCTGCTCTGAAGATAAGAAAGGACAGAGGTTCAGGGCCAGGGAGGTAGCTCAAAAGTACACACACCTGCTTGGCAAGTGCAAGGTCCCAAGTTTGATCCCTGGTGCTGTGTGCACATGCACATGCATGAACGTGCACGTGCACACACACACACACACACACACACACACTAGAAAGGACAGAGATTCATCAAGGAAGCAAAAAAAAAAAAAAAGCAACAATGGGGCAGCTACAATGGGGGGCCCCTCCAGCCTCTACCCTTCATGCTGCTCTGTGCCTCAAACAGTAAAACTCAGTGACTAAGAGGAGATTAAAAGTGAGAGGATACTTCTTTAAAAAATGGTCAGAAATGAAGGACTCTATATAAGAAAAAACTCCAATAGATTACTCAGAAATACCGAGGGAACAGTACTGCCGTGAATAAAATGAAAGTGAACAAAGTTGAAAAGTTAAAGAAGTCACATTGAAAGCTAGTTAGAAAAAAAAGCTACTTAGAAGTCAAAACAAAGAACTATAAAAGCTAGGTTTGATTTTTTTAATGATTCATGAAGATGAGTGGACAATTCACAAGAAACACAGATGCTCAATCTGAAAATATTAGTCTAATCCTCCTTGCAACTGAACAAATATTAATAAAAATTACAAGATGCTATTCCTTATCTACTAGAGGAGCAAAAATTAAAAAGTTTAATAATATGGATGAAGTAGTCAGATTCATGCACTACTGTATAAATTTCTATTCCTGTTCAAATAACAATTTGACAATACCTATGAACTACTTGAATTATTAATTCCATTCCTAAGAATTTAATTTTTATTTGAGTGCCATATGTGTGTGCCTGTATGTCTACATGCAGCAGATGCCTTCTTAATCTAAGCTAGAAGGTTAGCTATAGCTACATGGATGACTAGATCAGGACTGACTACAACAGAAACAATGTAGAACAACCTCAATGTCTGTCTGCTGGGAACTGACTATATCAATGATTATGCATCCAATAAATATGACTTGTTCCAGAATGTATTTCCCTCCCTTGAAATAGTCTTCTCTTTATTTCATCCTTCAGGGAAACTTCTCAGGATTTTCCATATTTTCATGAATATTGATTTAGTAGCATTCCCACCACATCAATTTTCACTCACTTTCATACCTTCAGAGGCAGATTGATTATATTATTGGTTCCAATTAATGATCTTCCCTCGTATATCTCTTATGTTTGATAACTGTAATTCCCACCCAATCTGAGTCTGGACTGGGCCTTGTAAACTGCTTTGGTCAATAGGACAGTAACAAACTTCATACACACACACGTGCACGCACATATGCATGCATGCACACACACACACACGTGCACACACACTCAGAGGCACATGCCTAAAGAAAGTGTCCACATTTCTGTTCATGCTCCCAGACACCCGTGGTCTCCATAAGAACCTGCCTATGCTAACCTCCTGGGGGATGAGCTCTATGGAGTGGAGCACCAGCATCCCAACTGAAGGAACCACTGATGACTCACTACCAGCTAACGGTCAAGCTCACGACCTAGACCAACACTGCACAGCCAGTCATAGGGAAGACCAGCAGAAGCATCAATATCAACCTGTACCCTTTTGGGAAATGATAGGCACTTCATGTTTTAAGCAACTATATTTTAGTCATATGTATTCTTAAACTATTTTTATTAATTGATATTCACAGTCTATCTTTTAAAATATAATCTTGCATACCTATAGCTGGTAATCTGAGCGACAAATTTGATGGTAGCAATACATAATATAGCAATCACTGTTAATTTTCTATTCATTTTGAAATTCTGTACCATTTGTATTTTTAAAAATATATTTAGCATAGGGTCTACAGTCTCACTATGTAGACCAGACTCGTGGTGATCCTGCTGTTTTCAGCCTCCTAAGCACTGGGCCTATGGGTGCTTGCCATCACGCCCAGTCTCAGCATGCCCTGAGGGTGGGGCCAGCACAGCACGCCAGGGACTGAACCCTGGCTACCGTGCCCTGCGTAAGCAGGCATGCTAACATGCTGAGCTATCTGGCTGGCCCCACTTGTACTGCTGCATGTTGCTTTGTTTCTCCCTTTGTTTTTGTTTTTCTTTATGCACTTTACAAATAAAGGCCCTATAGTTCAGGGGTTAGAACACTGGTCTTCTAAAATAAAAATTTAAATAAAATAAAAGGTATGAGTAAGTTCAGAACATTCTATTTTTCCTTACAGTGGTTTCACTGTATTCTCTGTAGATATAAATTATCCTCAGGATTTAGACTTTTAAGCTTTCTTTAATCTATCTTCATTATTTGCAATAGAGAACAAAATATATTTATATATGCATACACATATAGCCCTGTGAAGAATAAAATACTCAAATATTACATGTTGCTTATCAAATGAATATTTTGAGAATTTAGCAGTCAGAATCTTTTGGAGTTACTAACATCAAACTACATTATGCTCCATAGTGTAGAACTCAAGAGAATAACAGCCATAAGCACAGTGTGAAAACTTCAGACATTCATATAAAGCTGTAAGACAAAACTTAGATTAATCTAATGTCTTCACTTTTACATTTTAAAAACTAGTAGAAAGGAGAAAATTCAAATGTTAATTTTTTAATCCATGACTTTTAAATCTATCCACTTTTCTTTCTGCTTGATACCTTTTCTATAAACTGTTTTTTCTCATGTCCTTGGATTTTTGAAATACTCTTCAATCTTCCAAAACAAAGGAGGTGCATTAGGGCTGTTGTTTGTTGCTGACAGCCCATCCTCAGAAAATGGAAGGCCGCTTAAAACCTCTCTTGCAATCAAGCTCTCTGGCCAGTTATTCTTCTTTTTGGCAACGCAAAACAAACTGTACCATCAATCATTTAATTCATGTCCCATTGTGAAAACATGAGACATCTGGTGAGAAACTAAAGGATAAATCACATTCGCCTAATGGGGAGAACTGGGTAATTTCTCCACGTGTTATTACTAACGCTGACACAGCAGAAGGTGCCAAGAAGCCCTCCATAACTCCAAAGAAAGGAATAATAGTTCTTAAATCCTTATTAAATGTATTTTTGTGTTAAAGTCTGATTCCATTCTACCATGAAATGAATTTCCATGGCCACTTATACCTTTGTCTGTAATTAATCACCTTCAAGAGAGCTGAAGCCTCTCGATGGGCAGGAAAGATTCCTGAGAAACTTTTGCAGTGCTTAGAATACTAATGAATGGCTGTGCATGTGACCTTTTTAATCTACCAGTGTAACAGAAAGATGTCTACATTCGGATCATTTATTCCCCAAGATAGTTGACCTTGGCACCGAGCACCATCGACTGATGGTGGAAATTGGAAATCTCCCAAGCCAAATGATCTAAGTTTAAATTACTTACTGGAGCACCTTTGGTCGTTATCCATAATGAAAAGCTACACTCAGTTTTCCTGGCAATTATACTGTATACTAAAGGAGCTTTTTCTGAGAAGCTGAAAAAACTTAATTTTACTTACTTTTTTTTTTTTTAGCTTCTTGGTAATAATTTCCCAAAAATTAATTGAAAAAAGGCACTTAGGGTAACCAAAAATTATTACTCAATGGCACAATGGCACTGTCAAAAAATATAACATTTTGCCTCATCAATCTCCTTTATTATTTCTCCTTACCTGTCTGTGCATGACACGCTCCTTAGTCACTTGGTACTGGGACACAATACCAAACACCAACAATTTAAAGGAGGAGAGGGTTATTTTTTTTGGCACATGGTTTGTAGATGGTTCAGTCCATTGTCACCAGCTCTAAGGCAGGGCAGTGTGGCAGAGGAGCACGGTAGCTGAGTTTCTCAAAGACATGGCAGACAGGAAGTAGAGCATGAAGGGAGAAGCTGCAGAGGGAGAGAAACCCTGCGAGGCCACGCCCCTCACATGCCCCTCCTGATCGGACCCCATGTGTTGGTTGCAACTTGAAGAGGTTAGGAGTTTAATTAAGTGACTCAGCAGAAAGACAGGATTCTTAGTTTGTAAATATCCTCGTCTTGTGCAAGAGGAGGGAGTGGACATTGGGTGAGTTCTACACCCCCAGTCCCAGGGTAGCTTGTTTAAAATATCAGGATGGGAGAGAGGCTGGCTAGAAGCCACAGCTGCTGCCCTTCCCTTTGCTCTTTGCTGTTTTCTGCTGCCATGAACTGCTGCTCTCTGCCACGTGCCACACTGCCTGGGAGCCAGCCAAGTATAGACAGAAACCTCCACAAACTGTGAGCTAAATTAACCGTCCCTTCCTCATTTTGGGTATTGGGTATTGTGTCCCAGCAAGAAGTAAAAAGTAGCTGAGAAACTCACCTCCAAAGAGCAAGTCTGCTATGATCATCATCATCCAATCATCTTCCAAAATGCCTATGAAGGCATGAGGGTCCTGGGGGATATCTGGGTATAAACTGTAACAATATGACAACAGACTATTATTTCTTTTATAGTAAAATTGTTTTCATGTTACCATTCTTGACATTACTAAAAAGTGCCTCCTTCCACAGAAAGGTCTGATTCAAGGAGGGAAACAGAACTTATACTAACTATGAGCCAAGAATCTTACATGTGTTAACTTTTTAGTCCTCCTTATGTTGTAGGCTGAGTTAGATAGAAATATTATGGGCAGTCAGACAGAGCCAGGTTCTCAAGGAGATAATGTAGAAGACAAGGTGGCTTTGAAACTTTGGAAGAGAGAGACACTCTCCCTTTGGGCCAGACCTCAAGACAAAAGTAAACAAATGCAGCCACATACTTCCCTAGGGATAAGCATCAGGGACTGATATTCTAAATAGATATCAATCACCTTGAAAGAGCCCTAAGAGTCACTATCCCAATGCCTAATAGGAAGAGACCCTCTCCCATATGCATGCCCACTGGCTACCCGACTGGTTTCCTCAATTGGTACTGGATTTAATCAATTTTACTTGAGCAATGGTGCTTGTAATCTCATTGGTTGACCATAGTCTTGTCCCACCTCATGCCCACCTAAGGGAGTTCCCATGTTCTCCACCTTAGATCCACCTCACCTCATGGTTTTTCTCTATAAAAAAAATTCCCTGGAAGGGACATCTTCCTGGGGACAATTCACTTGGCCCCCATTGTCTCTCAGACAGAAACTTTCTTCCCCCCAATAAATATATCCTGCTCTTAACTTCGGTTTGTTCCTAAAATTTACTCTTCGATTTTAGAGGACATGAACTCATCCCAGGTGCCTTCGGGTTAGGTGTTTCATTCCCCTGTATCACTTACCACTCTGCAAAGTAGGTACCATCACCCTGGGCTTATAGTTGAGGCTCTAAAAAAAGATTAACTCATCCAAGGCCACATATGGAGTTAGAATTTGATTCCATGTGGATCTGACTCTGAAGCCAGTGATCTATCCACTTCTTACTCAGCCAAAGTGCATTTTGAATGACATTCATAATTCACCAATATTCGCTGAATTTCTTTTCTGGTCCTATTGTTATTTCCTCATCTTCCTCCATTAGCCTACATCTTTGCATATGTAATTTGCCACTTTATCCTTATATTGACTCATGAGGTAGCCACTGTATTATCTCTACTTCCCAAATGAAAAAGTTAGAGTTGACCCTTTGTAAACAATGCTTTTAAAATATGGTTTCCTATTATAGGAACCAAAGCTTCTATGATGAGCAGTAGGAAAGACAAACTTTTTTAGTATCCTTGGAGGAAATGGTTTAAATTCTTGACTCTATCATCAAGCATATCCAAATCTTTGGGGAGCTGTCTGAGGACCAAGCAAAGTCATGTATGGCAACAGCCAATAGTACAATAAACCCTCAATTTAGCAGATGTTTACAGAGTGACAAGGAAAGCTGTCCTGGTTCCTGCCCCTGTTGAATGGCTCAGCAGAAGGAGATAAAAGGAATGAAAGTGAAGGGAGCAGAGGAGGAAAAAGGGGAAGCTCCTTGGGGCAAAGAAGCCGAAGGAAGCTAGGATCCTTGAGACCAAGCTTTCCATTGCAAAGTTAGGGGCCCTGGCTTTTCATCATAAGTGGGGCTTGATAAAGCTTTATTCCCTAGAAGAGAATCTTCCAATTCTCACTCGAGAAGGAAACAACCCAGCCTGGCAGATTACAAGCAGCTCTGTGATGACAACAAGGCTTAGACATCACGCCTGTCGACAGAACACACCGACAGGTTCATGCCCTCCCTCCAGGACTGTGAATTCTCAAATATGTTTTGCCACCTTCAAGTGTGGACAGATGTATGCAGAAGAAAATGCTTTTATTCCAAATTAGATTTTTTGTGTGTTGCTGAACAGCCCCTGCAGTTTTGACAGGTGCGAGAGAGGCGGCAGTGGCTGTAGGTCGCCTCCTCCAACAGCGCGAGTGGATGATCAGCCGGGTGTGCAGATTTGGTTCCCGGTGGTACATGTTTCATCGGGAAGACTGACACATGCTGTTTGGAAGAAGCCTTCTTAGCCAAGGGCATGGCCTCCATCTTCCACTCATCTTAGAAAGTCAGGGAGCTCCTTTGGGGGGCTAACTGCAGGCTCAGCCCTGTGGTAAGTACTGTACATGTAATAAGCCGCTTCACCTTTACATCCACCCACACACAAGGTAGCTACTGAATTATTTCTGTTTCACAAATACAGAAACAGCATTTCAGAGCACATAAACAGATTGTCATGTATGCAATAAAGAAATGAGCTGTGGTTTAAAACCGAACAGAGGGATCCTGAAGTCCACACAACACACAGGCTTGCATCTGAAAGGCAAGAGATGGAGGGATCTCATACTGCTGTCACCCTCAAACCAAAGGCTGTGCGCCTGACCAAAGACCATGTTCTCCGCCCTTTGCACTCTGAATATGTTTCTCTTCTCTAGCAGAAATGAACACCACCGTTAGCCTTATATACAGAGAAACTGAGCTCCAGAGATGGGCAAGAACTTGTCCAAGTTTACAAGACTTGGAGCCTAAGTTTTAAAACTTTCTGATGTAGACTCTATGCTCTTAAATATAATAATGTCCTTTCCACACCCATACTGTCTGTCTTGTGGTATGACCTAAGCCTCAGTTTTCCCATCTGCAAAATGAAGATGCATCAGTAATTATCTCAAATCTAGCATGTGGGTAAAAAAAAAAAAAGTGTAAGATGTTCTGTATGATCTGAGTTTCAATTTTTTTTTTCTGAATTGTTTTAGGCCTGTTCTTTGTTGCATATATGTATCCCCAGTGGAATGCAAGTTTCTAGAAGTAGAAAAAATGGTTTCTGTGATTATAATTTTATTTCCTATGGAATTTAACATTGGCTATACAACTGATGGCTGCTAGATACTGCTCAAATGAATGCAGACAGGAGGATAGCAATGCCAGAGGTCTCTGTCTTAGAGGAAGCCTTATCGAGCCATTTGGCAAAGGTGGACTCAGGCTTTTAGCCAGTAGCTCTATTTATAGGCATCAAGAAAGGCATGTGCATTCTTTTAATTTAAAACAATACAGAGACTAATGCAACTCCCCTTCAAATCAATACCAGAAAGCACTTAAGAATGCAAGCATCTGTCATTTCGCTGAAGCACTTCACTTGACACACCCTGCCCCCTATAGCCCTTCCCGTCATGTAACTAGAGTGAGGACACTCCACACAGCACCCAGATTCTTGAAAAGACATCACCTTTTCTTGGTTTCTCTGATCCACTCTTTGTAGAGACACATGCTATAGGTTTTGTTAATAAAAGCACTCTATTATTTGTTAGTGTGTAGCCATGTAGTCATTACATTATCAATTGACATATCTTTCTAGAAGATACGTCTTTTAATTTATTTTTTTGGCAACACTGGGTATCGAACTCAGGCCCTTCCACTTGCCAGGCAAGCACTTATTCTACTGAGCCATCTCTCTGGCCCAAAATTTTTTGATTTTTTTTTTTAGAAGATATGTTGCAGGCTGATAGTTTTCTCTAAGCAAAAACAAAGCAACAAGGGCTGGGTGGATGCAACCTCTTACTGACTGGCACAAGACATTTAGGGGTGGGAGGGAGGAAAGAGAAAGCAAGTCATTTGTCTTGGTATTGGGATTATTTTCCATTCTTTTATGCTTTGCTATTTTTCAGAGGCAAGCTAGTCGTTTCTGTTTCTTTGTGTGCTTGCTCATTTATTTTTCTGGTGCTGGAGCTGAAACCCAGGGCCCTACTTCCCCTGGCAAGTGTTCTGTCACTGAGCTACACCCCCAGCACCATCAAGAGATTTCACACAGAACTGAAGCCCAGACAATCACCGAAGCACAGCCTTGGCTTCAGTCTAGAAAATACCAACAGGGGCCGGCGAGATAGCTCAACAGTCTAAAGCACCTGCCTAGCCAGCTTAGACAAGCATGCAGGGACTGCAGTTTGATCCCTGGCATCAGCCCCACCCCAGGGTGGGCTAATCCAGCCACAAAGAAAATAAATAAAAAAGAAAGAAGAAAATACTGGGCCAGGGAGATAGCCCAGTAAAATAAGTGCTTTCCTGGCAAGTTCAAGGTCCTGAGTTCAGTCCTTGGCACAGAAAAAAAAAAAAAGAAAGAAAGAAAGAAAGAAAGAAAGAAAGAAAGAAAGAAAGAAAGAAAGAAAGAAGAAAAGAAAAGGAAGACAAAAGAAAATATCAATGAAAGACTGTCACATAACTGACGTTATTCTTTCAAACATGGGAGGTCAGAGTCTTGGAATGTGTTCCTCCTCCTGCTGGGGTGCCTAGCCCCATGTTTCACCATAGCTGCCTCCTTTGCCTGTCTGCCATCCCTTTCTCAGACATCTTTGTCAAGTAACTCCTCCTTAAGCTCAGTGACCATCTTCAGGGTTCTCCCAGGCATTTCCCTGGGCCTGGAGTTACCTTCTTTCTGTGTCTACTGCCTGATTCCCTTAACCTGAGTCCAGGCTTCTTGAGGGCAAGAAATGCTAATTTGTTCTCTGCTGCAGCCCCAGATCCTTGTCACAAAGTAGGTGTTTATTAAACGTATGTGAACTTGACAATGGAGGACAAGTTAACACTTCCAGGCTAAGAGGGCTACATCAAGGGCACCCATAGGAAGGGCGCTCCGGACCTGGGGTGGTGCCTACAGCCCCACACACGTGGGACGCTGCAGTGTGGCCTGAGGAAACCTCAGCACAAACCCTAATCCACACACTCAGTGTTTTGTATCAGAGCATCTGCATTCTAATGCCAGGGTTCCAACCCCCACCCTGGCTCTTCCTAGCTGGGTGGGCCTAGGCTGGTTATTTAAACCCACTGCACCCACATCATTTTATCCTTACAATGGGAGACGCATGCCATTCATGCTATAGAATCCTGGAGGGTGAATGGAATAGCACGTGTACCATGCTTGATCCCATGCCTGGCACCAGGTAGGCTTGCAATAAATTGTAGCTCTGGATTTCTTACCAATGCAACATAATTTATACTTGTACCACTAACCCCTCTTCTATTGTAGACTTCACCCTTCCTCTATTGTAAACTTCATTCATTGATCACAGCTTTTTGTTTCTTTAAAAAAAAAAAAGCACAGCCTTGCCACCTTCTCAAGACTGCCCTTGTCCAGATAGTCACAGGCAATCAATCATTTGGATTTGGTGCACAAACTGAAATCTATTATCATCCCTCCTCAGTCAGGAGGCTGTTCGCCACCTGTCAGACACCTGTCAGGCAGGATCACGTGGCATCCAAAAGTAACTTGGTAGTTAATCTTGCTTCTGGATGGGTGGCAGACTCAGCAGTGTGCACTCCTGGACAAACTCACTCGTACAGGGAAAGAAAAAGTAACAGGAAAAGTGGGGCTCTCAATGGACTTGATGGAGGGGGGAATGCCCTCTTTCCTCCACTAACCTTAGCTTCAATGAGGCTATAGAAATAAGGACTCTGAAGGTGGGGAGGTAGGGAGCAGTGCTCCAAGTTACTTTCTCAGACTCCCTCTCCTTCGGGTCAGACAGTTTCAATGGAAATTGGGAGCTCTCCAGGAAAAATCATGCCTGATATCTATGGGCTTCCAGTGAACTCTTATTAAACATTTCTAATACCTTCCTATATAAAAGAGCCCCACAGTCTTAAGAACTTATTTTTAAATACTAGGCTAGTAGGTTATTACTTTTTGTTTTCTTCCTTCTTTGCCTTCCCTTTCTGTCCTTTCCTTCCTATCCCTTTCCGTCCTTTCTTTTCCATTTAAAATTGACATTAGGGCTTCTTAAATAGCTTTTCCAAGAGCTGAGAAACCTGCTGATCAGTTCCATAGCAATGTTTTCCCAACAAAATAAGAAGCTAGAAAAGATGAACTAGATAATGGCATTTGTACTTAATTTACTTTGAGAAGTTTGATTATACCAAAAAGAGCAAATTAGATACTACTGGCCTTCTAAAGAACCTGCAGGTCTCTTCCTTGTTCCTATCTTTGATGTTTTTCTTCATTGCCTAAAGGACCCTGAGTCTGCAACCTTCTCCATCATTTTCATCATCAAAATTTTCCTGCAGGAGGGCTAGGAGTTTAGCTCTGTCACAGAGTGCTTACCCAATATGCACAAGGCCCTGAGTTCCATCTCCAGCACTAAAAAAAAAATCCTCTTGCAGTTGAGGAAAACCTAACTCATCCCAAGTGGAAAAATCTGCCCCACTTGGTGCTTCCTTTTATAGGCAATACACAGATTTCATGGTTTAAGGACTGCTGTCAGCTAAAATTGGTCTCCCCCAAATTTGTATTTTGAATTCTTAACTCATAGTACCTCAACATGTGACTATACTGGGAGACAAGGACTTTTAAAAAGTGATTGAGGTTAAACAAGAAACCACCACGCTCTTCCTTTCCAACTTGTGCCCAGCAGAATGGCTCCCGCAAAGAAGGGTGGAAGAAGGGCCGTTCTGCCCTCAACGATGCAATGACCTGAGAATACATGATCAACATTCACAAGCGCATCCACAGAGTGGGCTTCAAGAAGCCACCCGTCAGACACTTAAGGAGATCCGGAAGTTATCTATGAAGGAAATGGGGACTCCAGGCATGCGCATTGACACCAGGCTCAATAAAGCTGCCTGGGCCGAAGTAATAAGGAATATTCCATATCCCATCCAAGTACAGTTGTCCAAGAAATGGAATGAGGATGAAAATTCACCAAAGCTGCACACCTTGGTAACCTACGTCCCTGTCACTACGTTCAAAAATCTCCAGAGAGTTAATGTAGATGAGAACTAACTTGTAAGTAAAGTTACAGAACTGGAAAAAAAAAAAAAAAAAAAAAAAAAAAAAGGTTAACGAGTTCACTGAGGTGGGCCTGGCTCCAAGATGGCTAGTATCCTCCTGAGATGAAGAGAGTAAGACACCGGCAGGTGATGAGAACAGAGAGAAAAGACCGCCATCTCCCAGCCAAAGAGAGGCCTCGGGAGAAATCAACCCTGCTGTTACCTCAGCCTTGGGCTAGAAGTCTGTAGAACTGCGAGGAATTCAGTTCTTGCTGTTGGACCCACCCACTATGTGGAACTTTGATACGGTAGCCCCAGAAAACTAGGGCAACTGGAGCAGTCAGACCTAGGTTAGGATCTCAGCTCTCCCATTCAGTGAGTGTGGAACCCCGGACACTGAAGCTCCAGGAGTTCAGTTTCCTCACCTGCCAAAGGCAAGGATAACTGCACCTCATCTGGTCATCAAAAGGAACACTGAGGCATTGCATTGGCCTTTGGCTAGCAGAATCTGGTGGTGAGTGTGAAATCGCGCCTCTCTACTACCATTGCTCAGTTGAAACTGCAGCTGAATTCTGCACTGCTGCTTACATTGACACATAGATACTAAAAGAACATTAACAGGGCACAGGGCCCTGGTGGCTTCTCATTCCTAGGGGGCCTGCCTTCCCACGCAGATGGCACCGGAAGCTCCAAGGGTAGCCTTTGTCTCCAAAATACAGGATAGAATTGAGGGAAATAGAAGCACAGTCAGTAAAAGAGGTGGAGAAAAGTGAGATCTGTGAGAAAATGCTCTGCTGACAAATGAAATAAGCTCTAGATTTATAGACCTATGAGTGACTATCACTTATTAAGCCATGACTACTAAGAAAGAAGCAGGTCACTTCTAATTAATTTACTAGGAAAGCTTCTTAAGCATAGGTTCTCATCTTTATTTTCTACATGCAAATAATATTTGGACCTGAGTTCAATACCCAGTACTGCATGCCATACGGGCCCCGAAACCCGGCATGGTGGCACGTGCCTATAATCCCAGCACTGGAGGCTGAGGCAGTAGGATCACTACAAGTCCAAGCTGTGTAGCAAGACCCTAAATATATATGTGTGTGTGTGTGTGTGTGTGTGTGTGTGTGTGTGTGTGTAGATAGATAGATAGATAGATATAGATATATACGTATAGATGTATAATAAATGGTTTTTCTAACAACTTTCGATGTGAAGGGGAAGATAGCACTAAGGCTTAAACTGTCCATCTTACAGTTCGTTCTTTCTTTCTTTCTTTCTTTCTTTCTTTCTTTCTTTCTTTCTTTCTTTCTTTCTTTCTGTTTGTCTTTTTAAGCCAAGTTTTCACTATGCAGTTCAGGCTGGCCTTGAATTCACTTTGTAGCCCAGGCTGGCCTAAGCTCGTAGTGATCCTCCTGCCTCAGCATCCTGAGTGTTGGGATTATAGGCATACATTACCACATTCAACTGCCTCACAGTTTTACAAAATCATTATCTACAAAATACATCATTCATAACCCTGGCACTTGGGAGGCTGAGGCAGGAAGATCATTATGAGTTTGAGGCCAGCCTGAACTGTGTAGTGAGACCCTATCTCCAAAAATTGTTTTTAATTTTTAAAAAGTAGACCTTTAAGCTAATTACCCACAAGACAGTCACCACAGTAAATACAAATATGTCATATTGCCTTGCTTTCCCTAGGATTAAAACAGAAACAACCTCTGTGACATGTTACCATAGAGCTTCAATCTGAAACCTCACTGTCCAGCAGAATAAGAGAGAAATTCCTGGCTTACGGCTGCTGTAAGTGGTGTAACTGAACCTTCCCTGCCTACATACTTCTGGTTAGTAAACCAAGAAAGATGACAGCTTGTTTTTCTCAACCAGTGACAAATCAATTGATTTGTTCACCTCAATCTCTCAATACTCACATCTCCCAGGCAAGTCACAAGAGCTGAAGTCGGGGTTACACTTTATTTCCTTTGCATCCTGAGATCCCCACCAGCCTTCCTGGGCTGTCTAGGTGCAAACCTCCCTCCCAGGCTGCAGAGCTGGTCCCAGGTAGATCAGCGTGGAGTGCACATTGAGCGCCTTGGAGGAAAGGGTCCCCAACATCACTGGATTTGCATCTGTTGTGACTGTCTCTCCTTGCATGACCCTGGAAGAGGTCAATCACTTTTATCAACCAGCTAAAGTGTCATTTTTTGAAAACTGTTTTAGATTACACTAAAGAGCAGTCAAAAGCTGATAGTATTATGATATCCTGATTTTTTTCTAGGAATTTGAATTAATAGCACCGGGTGCGGTAACATCCATAAATGATCTGTAATGCGTCTTACTGGGCCTAATAAAATCTTTATATGTTCTCACAGCTATATTACAAACATACAAAAACATACCAGAGCATAATCACAGGATTTGTCAAGAACAGTGAAGGAATAAAAACAGAAATTAAAAATGAAAATAAAGTAGCAAATATAATGCAGCATGCCTCATAAATGCTCAAGTGTGTAGTCACTACCAGACTAAGAGACAAAGCAGATACCAAATGTGACTGATCTGATGCACAGTCCCTGCAGAGGTCCCTGATGTGGGACTCCATCAACTCCGAAGTCCTCTTTCTGAATGCCTGTCTTCGCCCTGTCATGAATACTTCAACGCCCTCGATCTATTTTGAATACTTGCCGTGGTCATTTTGACTCTTGAGAAGATCCATAGTCAGCGTGGTTCTAGATCTAATGAGTGAAGACCCCCTGTAAATCTTCCAGGGACCTGCCTTTCCATTGGTGACACTTGGCTGTAGCATTCACCATATTTTTTTTTCAAGCATGTCTTATAAAGACACTCGTGAAAGAGGACCTTCAGAACTGCTTCCAGAAATGGCAAGAATGATGAGATAAGTGTTTGAAATGATGGGGTCTTTTTTTAGTACAAGGTCTACAGGGTCTTACTGCATAGATCGGACTCCTAGTGATCTGCCTGTGTTGTCTCCCAAAGAGCCAGGATTACAGTTGTGTGCCACCATGCCCAGCCTCAGTCTCTGTCTCGTCGTGCCCCATGGGCGGGGCAATAGAGACTATCTTGAGGGTGATTAATAACAATGTTTCCTTTATGGTACCAATTTTTTTAAAAAAATTAAATGCTCACCATGTATTTGTCACACCTCTTATACATTTATATAAATGTGGACGTATTTTTACATACCTTATAATTTACATTCTGGGTGGTATCAGACAAGTAGCAAGAAGTAATTCTGAATCTTTTGGTGAGCTCTGAGGCTCACCCTTCTGGATAAAGGCTGGCTGTTTCTTCCTTCCATACAGTTGCACCTGTTGTGTGACTGAAATAGTGACTCGAGACAGACTCTCTGGACTCCAGTTCCATCTTTGAAAGCTCCAAACTCTCAGCTCTCCACTTGCTGTGTGTTCTGTGACACGTTCCACCCTGTCAGAGCTCTGCCTCTGGGAAGCCAATCCACAAAGTTTGCAAAACTTTCCCCCTTTCCTGGAATTCGTGGTGCTGTACTCTGACCGCAAACGGCTTTGTCTTATTCTTTCAAAACAAACATTAACTCCAGAAAGACAAAGGTGGTGGCTTCCTCGAGTATCTATAAGTGAGCAATAAATATTTTTTTTTATTGAATTGTGCAACTGTGTAACTGAAGGATACTTACATTGTGGGGTTGGAGAAAAATGAATTGGCTCATTCAGCTTGTCATCAGAAGTAAAATGAGAAGAACAAGAAAATGAAAACAGCTAGGGCTCAAAAACCAACAGAGAAGTGCAACTACCCAAAGAATCTTCAGGGCATAATACAATGTCCATTAGCAACATTAAAGAAAGAAATACGGAGTAGTAAATATTAGCCATCTTAAAATACTTAGTATCTTGACTTACTACTTCATGACCCAGTAAACACTGGTGAAACTGAGACAATGCTATGGAGTAGAACACTGCTTCTAAAAGTTGTGGCAGCCAAACATGCCCTCCTGAGGCTGATTCAGTTAAGTTGGTGTCTGACCCAAGCACTGCCGCAGGCCCAAGGAGAAGCCCGAGCACACTTCGTAACTGTCCATGGCCACACTTCCCTGAAATCACATACTCGCCAGGGTTGGGAGACACTAGTGAGATCAAGTCTGCCAAAGCGTTAGTGAAAAATAAGGCAGCACATCAGTGGTCTTTTTCTCTGCTGACGTTATCAAATTAACATTTTTACCGCACTAAATTTGGATTTTATTTTAAGGCCTAAATAAATATTTTTGGGTTGATAAATTGAATGAAAATGTGTATCAAACAGTTAAAATTAATAATAGAATGGCTAGTGAATTGACAGCCATGTCTTAGAAATGTTCCTTCCTGGAGTGACTTTGGCTCTATTTTATCTTGTTACAATGTCACTTAACACGTAATGCTGACTTTTCAGAGGAAAGCTCAGACTTAGACCTGCGCCAGACACAACTTGCACAAGAGCCATTGTTACCACTTTGACTGTTCAAAGTGCAGTCTAGTTGAAAGAATAAAACAAAAAAGAAAGAGAAAAATAGAAAAGGAAGGAAGGAAGGAAGGAAGGAAGGAAGGAAGGAAGGAAGGAAGGAAGGAAGGAAGGAAGGAAAGAAGATAGAAAAAGGAAGGAATTGGTCCGTCTGAAACCTTGAAGTCTGAGGTCTTTACAAATTTTCTCATCTTGCTCTTCACTTCATGAATATTTTTATTCTTTCTTTTCTGCTACCTCAGTGTAGTAGAAAGATAACTGAACCACGTGTCAGAAATCTTGTCTTTAAGTCTTGGCTCTGTTCTATGCTATATAACTTTAGAGAGCTCACGAGATCTGAGTCCTAGGTTTTGCACCTAAAAAAAAAAAAAAAAAAAAAGATGCTTTTTTTGGTTACCTCTTAACATAACATAAAGAAGAAAACTAGAAAATACTTTGGGACAAATTAAAATGAAGACACATTAAAACTTACTGGATGCAGCAAAACATGAGGGAATTCAATAGCAGAAAAAAATCATACATTAAAAAGGAGAACTAATTTCCAACAACAAAAACAAAATACTACACCTCAAGAACTAGAAAATTAAAAAGCAAAGTAAATCTTCAGTGTTGTAACATGAGATTAAAGTGTGCTACTCTCACTTGGCCATATGCCCTGAAGATTCCTTCATATCTTCTTGAGGAGCAACAGTTTATTTCTCTTGTATCAATGAAAAATACTCTATCATACTGCAAAATCACAGCCATTCAGTTACTGGAGGATACCAGGTTTCACAATTAGTAATGAAACAGCTATAAACACTCATACTGTTATCTCAGTATCTGTGTCTTCCTAAAGTTTTTAGGTTGAAATCCCAGCCCCCAAAGTGATGCTACTAGGAGATGGGGCATTTAAGAGGTGATTAGACTGCAAGGTGGAAGCCCTCATAGATGCAATTGATGACTCTGTGTGTGTGTGTGTGTGTGTGTGTGTGTGTGTGTGTGTGTGTAGAGTATCACTACACAGCTCAGACTCATAGTGATCCTCCTATTTTCAGTCACCTGAATGCTGAGATTACAGGTGTGCACCACCATATCCAGACTCCATTGCTGGATCAGCGCACCCAGAGGCAGAGCCAAGGCAGTATGGGGTGCCAGGGATCAAACCCCAGTTCCTGTCCCTGTGCTTGCCTAACCAGGTGCTTAGTCCACTGAGCTATTTTGCAAGCCTGAGATTGATGACCTTTGGTGAGTGATTCCAGAGAACCTCCCTTCTGTCACATGAGAACACCGTTGCAGCATGCAGCAGACGAGCACAAAGCAACCCCTCACCAGACACTGAATCTTTTGGCACACTGCTCTTGGACTTTCTGGCTTCCACAACTGTAAGAAATAAACTTTTTCTGTCAATAAGCTATTTGGTTCCTGGCATTTTGTGATAGTTGTCCCAATGGATTTAAGACAATGTATGTGCAGGTTGCTAACATGGACACACATTTTCAACTCATGCTAGTAAACACTAGCAGCATGACTGGTAGATCACTGGTAAGATTTTGTTCAGCTTTGTAAGTATTCGCCAAGCTGTATGATAAAAGGGCAGCTGTTGAAATTCCAACAGTGATAAATGAGAATTCCTCTTATTCTACACCCTCAGTGGGCTCCAGATTTGCAGTAAGTTCCAACATGTACTTGTGCCCTCACCACACACTGTTCATCTTGCTGTGGATCTCTCCAAGAAGAGCACCCATGAATGTAGTGCAAGTGTTTCACTTGGAGCTAATCCTAAGGAACATCACCAAATGAATGAAGTTTTAAAAAGGTGCTATCAGCCCATTATGCATCCTACTGCAAAACTCAGTATTACCATGAGGGACATGCCTCGAAGTTGTGTCAATCAAGAGCAGAAACGTAGGTATTTATCCACTAACACCCTTGTGCTATTTCCTTGGAAGTTCTGATTTTCCCAGTGTGGGAATGGAGTTTGCTCCTTTAATTAAAAAATCCCTAAAGACTCAGGTGATTTTTTTTTTCACTGAGTGACCCTTACCAAGAAGGAGCACCTGTTAAGAAAACATGGACAAGGTACAAACAGCATCTGCTGCAATGGAGATCTCAGGATGTAAGTTGAGATATGACTGAATGATTTGATTTAGGTCTTTTTTTAAATATATTTGGCACAAGGTCTACAGAGTATATAGGATCTCACTACATAGATCAGACTCATAGTGATCTTCCTGTTTTCAGTCTGCCAAGTGCTGGGAGTTATGGTGTGTGCCACCATGCCCAGTCTCAATCACTGTCTCAGTATGCCCTTGGGGCAGGGTGGGCACAGCATGTGGGGGATTGAACCCCGGCCACTGCACTCAGGTGCTTTAGTCTGAAGAGCTATCTGGCTGGCCCTAGATCTTTTTTTTAATGTTAATTTATTTATTTGTATTTTAACTTGAAGAGTGAAAAATAGAAGCAAAAACAAAGAGAACAAATGACATAAATGGTAACATACAACAATACATGTGTTACATATTTTCCCAACATGGATGGATAATTTCATATATTTTTTTAAATAAAACAATCCAACACAGATCAGCAGTCCACAATAGAAGTGGGTTGTCCACAGTATTTGTTGACTTGAGCCATTCATAGCTCATTATATTAATATAACTTTATTTTATATACCTCCATCTTTATACTTTTCTGCTGGATGGTTAAGACCGAGTTAAAGCAAGACCTATATAACAAAAAAAATGCAACTTTTGTATAAGATAAGGTCAGTCAGGTACCCTCAGGGTTTATCCTGTAACACTGTACCACTCTTTGTAGATCCCTTGTCAGTGTCAGCCTTGTGAATGAGTCACAGCCATTGCTTGACCAGTTTGCTCTCTGTGGAAGCCTGAGAGAAAGTTTTCTCTCCATGTGACTCTTGTTAGGCACACTATACATCATCAATCACATTCCTCTGTGGCCCCATAATCTCCTTATCAGAAAATTTGGGCACTACTGAATTACATGATATTACAGTACAGGTTTTCCTATGTCCTGAGTATTCACTGACTTTGAAAGGCTATGGCCCTAGATCTTGATTATAAGGAAAAAACAAACAAACAAACAAGCTACACAAAAAAGACAAACTTAATTTATTGTAAAGATTCCAATAGGCATTTGGCATACACATAAAGAAACCCAAGAAACACCAAGCCTGATGGGAATGAAATGAACAGCTATTCAGTCTCACACTCACAGCTTTTCTCTACCCACCTCTTCCTCCAATTCTTAGTCACCTTTCTGTTGTGGAACAAAATATTTGATGTACATGAGTTAAAGAGGAAAAGGATTATTTGAAGTTATAATTTCAGAGGTTTTAGTCATGGTTGGCTAGCTCTAAGGCAGAAGCACCGTGGCAGAGGAAAACAGCATATTTGATGGCAACTGGAAAGCAGAGGTAACAGAGCTGGGAGTGAGGAAGAAACTGCAGATGGGGTAAATCCCCAAGGGCTGCTTCTAGTGAGCTACTTCCTCCAAGGAGATCTTATCAGTGGGTTAGTTTGTTGATGATGTCAGCACTTGTGTGATCTAATTACCTTAAACCTCTACATCTGATAACATAAGCCCCTCAGGGGATATTTTTGACCTAAATCATAACATTATGTTACAAGGGTCAGTGAGATAGCCCAACAGACTAAGTGCCTGCTTAGGCAAGCACAGGAACCGGGGTTTGATTTCCAGTGCTGCATGCTGCTCCAGCCCTACCCTCAGGCACGTCGAGCCAGCCACAGAGTCCAAGCATGGACTGTAATCCCAGTGCTAGGGAGGCTGAAAACAGGAGGATCACTACAAGTCCAAGTTGCATAGTGAGACCCTCTACAAAACACATAAAATAAAAAAATAACATTATATTAAAGTAATATGTCATCTTTGGATCTTCATACAACAAAAGTTAATTTCTCCTTTGTTGTTCTCCAGGTAGCGACTTGGATTAGTCAGCTTTCCTGCCACTGTGATACATTATCCAGCAGTCACAAGTTGAAAGGAGGAGAGGTTTAGCACGGCTCATGATTTCGGGGGGTTCAGTTCATGGTCAGGTGACTCCAATGGAAAAATGTCATGGCAGGAGGGTGCGGTGGAACACAGATGCTCAGTTCATGGCAGCCTGGAAACAGAGCAGGGGAATAGTACCAGAGAGGAGGGAGGAGGGGCTATGCATAGCACCCAGTGTCACACCTCCAAGATGCACTCAGACATACCCAGAAACGTCATTAATCCCCCAGGCAGTTCCCAGACTAACCAAAATTCAAGTTAACTCAATTAAGATTGATCCCTCTAGGACTCAATGGTTCTGATAATTGCCTTCCATGTGGAGGTTCAACTACCAAGCAGCTTTGATCCTATGGCTCAAAAGCCACAATACATTATCTGTAACGTTCTATAGGTGACTTTTTTTTTTTTTTTGCCATCTAAGGAAATAATGCCTCACTTCTGCACATCTTTGTGAGGGGTAGAAGCTGCTCAGATCGTGCCCCTCCACAAAGTCTTGGGATGCAGAGTCCCTCATATGCCCACGAAAAAAGAAAAGATTAAATATTGCTGAGCACCAGTAATATATGCCACATCTAATACGTTCCTTGAAAATTTGGCTTCCTTATAACTATATTGGCTGATTTAGCTTCTAGGATATCTCACAACAATTTTACCTAATCCGTTCACTCAACTAACTCAATCTTTCAGGTTTTCCATTTCAAAATCCTAAGAGAAAGATTTCTATACTGTCTTCCTAGCATTACTAAAAGTAGAAACAGTTACATTGAAAGGAAATTGTGATGTAAATAACTCCTGACTTTGAAACCCAGCCTTAAAGATTATAGAAGAGCTTGAGGCAACATTTATTGAACACTCACAGTAAAAAGATTCTGCCATCAAGTTTATTTTTCTGGCAGGCTATCTTTGTTTCAAAGGAAAGGAGAAAATATTTGAAAACTTAGGTATTAAGGCTGTATTGGGAGGCTTAGAAAGAAAACAGCTATTATTTCTAATAAAGACATAAATGATACAAATTGGGCCAACACCTTAATAGCATTCAGAAAGTAGAATTTCAAAATTAGAAATATGAGAGGAAATACAAAACTATGATTAGGTAAAATAGGAATCCCAAAGAGATGTTCATAATCCTTCAGAAATTACCTTAAAATTCTTTTTTATCAGATATTTTCAAATTCTAATGAATTCAGAACACATGCTTATTATAAAAAGTGCTACAGCCTAGTCCGAAAGTGTGTAAGGACCGCCATCTTCCTCTCTGTCACTCTCCAGCCCGTCAGAAGCAATGCTAACAACGCAGGAGCCTCTTGCTGGTGCACTGATACAAATACCGGTGAGTGTGTTTCTACCTCGGAGTTGGGGTGGACTGTTTGCTTTTTAACAACAGAGAATCATAATGCACACATTAACCGGTCACTTGATCTTTTGGACAGTATATTAGAATAATCACAGTAAGTGCTTGCCTGGCAAGCGCAAGGGCCTGAGTTCAATCCCTGGTTCAGAAAAAAAAAAAAATACACACCAAAAAGGAATAATCATAAAATAGACATGTATATATATGCATGTGTAGAACACATAGTCACTCATGAGCTTACAAAAGCAGGATATCCTATGTGGTGAGAAGGTAGAAACGGTATGTTTTTAATGGCTTCCATCTTTCCCTTCCACTTTTATCTGTAAGTCATCCCCTGACCTTTCTAAGTAACCATGGCTTACTGGCTAATACGCTTCAGTAGGTGTCTGTATGTTCACATAGTTCTATGCAAACGTGTGCATAGAGAGTACTTTAAGTTCACTCATAAAAGTGAGTTTGTGTATATTCCTATATAGTCTTCTTTTCTCAATCAACAATATTTGATGGAAATACCTTTTCTTTTTCACTTTAAATTTTTTAAAAAGAAATATGATCACTCTAGGTTGGCCCTGGACTTGTGGGCTCAAGGGATCCTCCTACCTCAGTTGCCCAAGTCGCAAAGGTTAAAGGTTCACACCATTGCACCTGGCTAATGCAAACACTAACAAATTCATTTCTTAATGGTTTCCTCACATTGAATGATATGGATGCACTATGGCTTATTCAACCATGGTAACATCAGTGGTGTAATCATCTAACAGTGGAATTGGTGAGTTTAAGATTAGGTATATTTCAATTTTAACCAATGCCTCCTCACAGCTTACCCAGAATTCTCACTTACAGTTAAGTGATCATAGATGCATGTGCCAATTTCTGGATCCTAGTTTGCTTTATTAGTCTAGAGTGTCACCTCGGGTCACAAACTTAACTCTTTCCATGAGTCTGTCACAAACCAAACTGGACAAAAAACAAATCAAATTTCCCCAAAAGGTCAACATTAAAACCAACCATTAAATTTGATTTAGTTCTTGTCCAATTTGGTTTGCAACCAGAATCA
This sequence comes from Ctenomys sociabilis, assembly GCA_004027165.1. NCBI lineage: Eukaryota > Metazoa > Chordata > Mammalia > Rodentia > Ctenomyidae > Ctenomys > Ctenomys sociabilis. Next base: position 70,579 of record PVKA01008779.1, read on the forward strand.
AGGAAAGAATTAAGTTTGTGAATTGAGGTACCGCTGTACATGCTTATTCTGAACGCATGAATGCCATACCTTATCTATTAGTATAAACCTTCTAAATGATCTATTTAAAAGTAAGTTTGGTCATTCTAGCTTCTTTGTAACTTTGCATAAATTTTAGAATCTTTGTCAATTTCCACCATAAAAAGAAAAGACTCTTCTGAAATTTCTATTGGAATTCCATTGAACAAATTGATGAACACTGTCACTTTAGCAATCTCAGGCCTATGAAGCTATGAGCGTGGTATATCTTCTAGTTATTAAGGTCATATTTAATTTTTCTCTGGAATGTTTTATAGTTTTCAGTGTATTAATCTTGCATATATTTTGTTAATTCAATTTCATCTTTTTATGCTATTAAAATGTCTTAAAATACTAATTAATTGTGCTTATCTAGTAGAGACAGATACTCTCATGAATCTAGATGTGCCCCCCCCCCCCAAGGCTCATATGCTGTAGGTGGAACTTTTCAAAGGTGGCTGGGTCTAGGGTGGGTTAAAATGAATTAAGGGTATGTGGTACTAGATTAGACTCCTGATTGTGTTAGCATAGTTCTGGCTGTGGATAATGGGAAGACCCACCCTAGTGTGAATGGCACGACCGAAGAGGCTCATATTCTGGGTGGAATAAAAGTTCAGAAGGGCTAGTGCTTGCTGCCTCCTGCCTGCCCTGCCATGAGCTGTTTCTCCCCTCCATGCCATGCCACCCTGCCTTGAGCTACCCAACTGTGTACTGAAACCTCCACAGACTTGGAGCCGAAATAAATCTCTCATTCGTGTGTTGGGTATTTTGTCTTAGCACTGAAAGAATAACCAATTAA